>FIZR01009996.1:0-12973 GCA_900060175.1 Ferrisia virgata | reverse complement strand
TTTTTTTTTACAAATTTTGCAATAAACAAGTCACTTTTTTGTGATTTTTTTGGTCACTTTTGCCTCACAATTTGGTCACTAAAGTCACTTGTTTTTGGCCAAATTTCACTATGATGCCTGTAATTGGGAAGAATTTCGAGCAGTGGATATTGGATGGTTGAGCTATGTATCTGACACCTGTAAACGGATTATGTTACGTTTGGATTCAAGGTACCAAAACCAACAATATAAGCATACCCAACATATCATGCATCTGTATATTGAGGGCAGCAACACCTCACTTTGGCCAGGGATCTAACCACTACGTCTTCCAAGTTGAATAGCCTGGATCACACAAAGCCTACAGGCATCTGAGAAGAGCTGGACATGAACTATGCAATGACTCCCTTCAATATGCTGTATTTCAATTCAACTGAGGGTCATCGAAGGCTTGGTCTAATGTCCTCAGTATAGCTGGCTCCTCATCGTCGTCAGAGAAGGGTAACGTCTACTCGAGCTGAAGGAGACCTGGCCTCACAGTTTGACACCGCCAGCAAGCCAAGTATTAAATAAGCATGTATACAAAGCACGAGTTAATAATATCTTTGCTTGTCAAATAAATAAATACGTAGGTACTAAATTACTCGGCGCGAAAACTCACTTAAAATGAGAGGTACTGGATTCAACGATGCGGATATTTCAACGTTGAAGATTACTATCCAAGTAATTACATGAAGAAAACTACGTGGCAAAGTGATACACTGGTACATTTGTCAAAATCAGAGAACTGAGTTAGCATACATTCAACTTGCAATCTCTTACTAAGGGACGTTCTTTCACTAGCGCGCGCATTCGCCAAACCAGTCAACCGGATGGGTGAAAGTAGTAGGAGAAAAAGAAAGCACTTTTACTTTCTTTTTTTTTCAGAGATTAAAAATCATTTGCTCAGCTCGATACTAACCAAAAATCCTTCTAATTCAATTAATACGCTTAGATTAGTAGCAGATTTGATATGTTGGAATACGGTTGACCTCGGGTCAAAATTCAGTCATGCCCTAATATAGGGAAGGGAGTGCTGAGGGGCTGAAATTGCAAAAAATTTTATTCTTCAGCCAATTGATAAATAATCTAAAATTGTATAACACATCCAAAAATCAGCTTCCCAGGTCAGTTAAGAGAGGGCATGTTGAGGTTTTCACCTTTTTGACCTTGAAAATGGACTGTTCCTCCCCTATCCTCCCTCCAAATTAAGCTGGGAAGTTGAAGTTTGGTATGCAGACTAAGCAGAGACTATAAATGTACTTTTTTGGGGTTTCCACTTTTTATCCTCATTTCACCTCCTCACAGCCTGGAAAATGTGATTTTTTGGGAGGGTTTAAAATTATTCCAAAAGGACTCAGATTGCTGCTTGACTCCGGAGTCAAGTTAGAAATTGGAATCTGAATTGATGAAATTTTAACCCAACTCTAATGTTAGGATAGAGTCAAAGTGACGTGATCAGTGTTGTGTTGAAGTTAAAAGTCAGATATTGAAAATACTTGTTGCTGAGTAGAAGGGAAGGACATTGGTGGTCGTGAAAACTAAATGTTTCATTGATTCTGGAGTCAGAGCATTGAAATCGAAAGTGATCAAAATCATGACTCTGAAGTCAGATGGTTTTGAGAGCGAAGCTTTGAGAATTCTTTCATAGTCAGAATGTTAATTTTTTCACTGGTTCCGGGTACTAGCTCTACTTACATCATCAAAAAACTGGTTTTTAGACATTGTTTAGAAATGTTGAACCCAAGCATCAAAGTTCAAATTCAACCATAATCAAGTACTTATCATGTAAAACCACAAAAAGGAGAGAACAAACGTGAACGGAATAAAATCAACAATGGTGGTATAAATTTATTTACTTAATATTTAACAGTTTGGAAAATTTTTTTGTTAGTGTAACGCGCGGTACACAATAATTCAATAACGAGTTATAAAACAATTTGTAAACTTTTTTTGTAAATCCAACATTGTTGGTATGAGATATCGTCGAATCAGACAATTGACATTGTGCGAAATTATTATTGATTAAATTATAATAAGAATTGTGATGGAGTTAAGCGAGCATACAAAACGTGCTTTGAATATAAAAATATTTCAATAACAGGAAACGCGTGAAATATCGACTAGAGAATTGAAATTTTTAAAAAAGAGAAGAAAATGGTACCACCAAGAACATTTATAGCCTGTATTCTCTTCGAAATTCTCGTAAATGCGAGCATTTCGCCGTGGTATTTCACCGCTTACCATAAAGGTATGGCCTTCGAATTATGTGCTCGTATAAGGGTAGTAAGGTACCTGCCTCTTTAAACCACACAAATCAACATAGTAATGTAGAAATGTGTTAAGTCAAAAGGTTAACGTCGCATGTATAGTAATACTAATTTGTTGTTTTTACGATACGTATACTATATATATTTTTTTTTTATAAGTACTTCCGTACCTACTTGCTTACGAGTATTTTTTTTGATTTTGTTTTGTTGTTTTCAGGTGAGTGAAATTATTATCTATCTGCACAACTAACGAAAAATTCCAATTTACAATTGCATACAAGTAAGTTTTTTTTTAATGAATATCACTTGCAATTGAAAAACGCGTTGATTTAAAGAAATCAAATTTTATTTACTTTTTAGCTTGATTTTTTCTGCCATGATTGTCGAACAGAAACAGCCTATTAGGATGACAAATATGGGGTCAAAATTATTCAAACACCTGTTGACTCAGGTTGTCAGCAAATTAGATGTATATGAGTGGTAATGATGTTGTATTTACATTCTGCTATGTTCAAATTAGAGAAGGATGTGCTGAGGGCATAAAAAAAGTGGTACAGATAGATATTGGAGCAAGTAGCTGAAACTGTCGGAAGGAACCTGTCGGACGCCTATTAAATTTGCATACAAAATCTCAACCTCTTAATGGAAGAGATAGATGTACATGGAACATGGTCAAAATATGAGAAAAAATTTAGGCACTTTTCCCTTTCAGGGAAAATTTCTAGATCATGGATATGTAACATATACCTGTCAATATTTCAACATATAGTACAAAGATCATTTATATTCGTCTTTCATCGTGAGTTTTTGATCAAAAACTTCAAATCAAAAATCAAAAACGTAACATCAAAAACGTCATGCTATTTTTAATTTCTTTTTTTAATGTTTGAACTTTTTTTAGTTTTTAAATTTTCTTATTTAAGTTTGACATGGATATGTCACAGGGCTGGGGGTGATTTTGTGAAAGCGTGACGTTTATGTAACGTTTTTGGTCTGACGTTTTTGGTCTTCTTGCTAAAATGTTAACATACATGTGACTTAAGGGTGGGCAAGTTTAATAAAAATCACGTTGCAGTATGAGTAATTGAGTATGGCTTATTTTTGGACTTCATGTTAAAATATCCAAATGGATTATAATATTGTACTTAATGTTAAAATGTTAACATGGATACATCTTAGGGATGGGACAGTTTGATAAAACTCTCGATGAAAGATGAGTACGGCTGATTTTCAGACTTTATACCAAAATATCCAAGTAGAGTAATGTTTTTAATTTTTGATTTGAAGTGTTTGATCAAAAACTCGATGAAACATGATCAATTGATCATGAATGATTTCTGGACTTCACGTGAAAATTTTGACATAGATATGCCTGTGGGGGAGGACAGTTTGCTATGTCAAGTGCGAAGAGGAATTAAGAAGACTAATGATTGATTTTATGACTTCAAGTTTGAACTTACGAAATATGTGTGAAAAAGAAGTAAAAATTTTGTAATATTTTGTATTGTATTTTGATTTGAAGTTTTTGATCAAAAACTCACAATGAAAGATGCACTTTATGTTAAAATTTTCAAATTGGATGAATGTGAAAATAAATTCGTTTTGGATGAAGTGGCATTTTATTAAAAATGTAATCCACGTAAACTATCATCATAATGTTTTCAGCGTTATATATCCTTGATTGACAATTTTTACCTGAATGGGAAAAGTGCCTAAATTTGTTTAAAGATTTTATACTTAAATTATTTTCGTTTTTTGATTTTTTATTATTTTTATTTCATCTTTTTTAATTTTTTAATTTTCATCAACTCTTTCATTTTTTTATTTTTTTAATTAGATATATTTACATCGACATTTTAATACAAAGTGCAAAAGTCATTCATAATTATCTTTCATCGCAAGTTTTTGATCAAAATCTTGAAATCAAATATCAAAAACGTTACATAAAAAACGCCACATTTTCAGAAAACAACCCCCAGCCCTAAGACATATCGATGTCAAAATTTTAAAAAAATCATATTTTTGACGCTTTGAGTTTCAACCCCTAAAACACACATTTGATACCTCCTTCAACTCTAAATCTCCGTAAGCAGGCGAGATATGCAAGGAACAGCCTTTCTTTGAGGTCAAAAAAGGGGAAACCCATCATTTCTCCCCTACTAATTGAGATATGGGACTAATTTTTGAATATGTTGTCCAACTTTTGATTTTCTGAATATAGACTTGAAAGCCAACCAATTTTGCAATTTTTGCTTCTCAACTCTCCCTCTCCCAAATTTGGGCATATCTGAATTTTGATCCAAGGTTCTCTCCACTCATATAAATTAAATCCGCTGCGCAGTTGAGAAAGTTTCTGGGGAGTCAAAAATCCGAAACTTGGTCAATGGGGAGTTTTTAAGTTGCTAAATTCATTTTCGAAAGAATGGTCGCCCTGAATTTCAACGTGGTGGGGGGAGGGGGTTCAAAATTCAATTTTAAGAAAAATTTCGAGTAGGGTGACAAAATCTATGTTTTTTCAATTCCTAAATTCAATTCTTATATCATTTATTCGAAAATTTTCGGTGGTGAGAGGGAGGAAAGGATAAAAATTTAATTTTAAAATTTCTATTGGGGTATGTATATTTTTTAGCCTCTTAAATTCAAATCCGACAGTATTTTTTCGATAAAATCCACGACGAAAGAATACCAGGTATTTCGATGAATATGTCACATTAAAATGGTCGGACCATGATTTTCTAAAAGAACTAGCAAATTTTCGTGTTTCAATTCGTCAGACTCCCTCCTTGAAAAGAATAATTTTTTCAAGCACTACAAAACTAGTGGAGGATGGTATCTTAAAACCTCTTCCCTTCAGCTTGCGATGGGAGGTATCGCTTGCCTACCATTCTCCCAAAATTTTTAAATGTTTTTCTTGTCAACTGTACCAAATTTCACGTTTCTATCAGTGCTCTACGGGCTACAGTTGTCAAAATTTAATCATTGCCATCCTACTAGAAGGGAAGTGATACCTCATACCCCTACCCCCACCATGGGTGAAACCGAACTTCGAACTTTGTTTGCATCAAGTTGGTAATATTCAATCTCCAGAAAGTTTTTCAGTGGTAATTTTCAGATTTTGTGATAAATTTTCAGCTATTTTAAGTGATGGTAGAAATTACATTATTTTTGCACTCCCCCGCCCCTCATGAGCCCCCGTCTTGAGTAAAATGTGTCAAGTTTGGTATCATTGTAATGGGAATTTTGACAGACATCTATTTTCGCAGTCGTTTCATTCTTGAACTGCTTACTTTTGAATATTTTGGGTGAATACTAAATTTTGGAGCTCGTTTTATTCTTCCTTCCGCCCGGGAGAAAATCTCAAGAGGAAGGGTCGGTGTAATATTTTAAGGGATGCTTATTGGGTTTCTTTAGAATCCGGTGACCATTCGTGTACTCGTACACTCGTCCATCTGTATCTACTTTTTCTTTCACCCTCTTTCTTCTTTCTTTCCAAATCATCCCTCTGCCATACTGATCTATTGTTTCCCTTCTGTAAACCCCCCATTACGAATGGCTCGCCGCCTCCATACATGACGTTGTACTTTTGTAACTTGACTTTATTTTACGTATTTATTTTTTTTAACCAGTTACTAATAAACCATCATACAAACATACACGTTCTCTTCTTTTTATCTAATGCGTACGCGAAGTGGGTGCAAAGGACCCACGAGAACAATTTATGAAAAGAATCTCACAGGTATCAATTTTTTCCAGCTTTAGTGCTGATTTTTCTATGCTAAGATGTAAATATGAGGTACGGCCAAAAATGGTCTCAATGGTTCTCTTGGATCAAAAACGAATTTTGTTTAAACTCTGCTCTCCATCCACCATAGGTTAACAGTCTTGAGAAATGTGAGGGCTTTCCTTCATTTTGATCTTGAAAGAGATCAAAACATCGTCCAATTCCTCTCTTCTTCAACTAAGCCAGAGATCTAAAATTTGGCATGTAAATTTAATAAATTTCTCGTTTGTACATTTTGGGGTGCGGGAGGGGGGGGAGAGCTTTCGTATTATCAACTAATTTCATTTACATATACGATGAATTACCTTGCATAGGACGGTTTCCACAAAATAAGCTCACGAAGGTCATATTCCATAATCCAAGCTCAAGGGTAGGTAATCTTGAGTTAGCTTTTTCAGCACGCACTTGCGTTTATGATCGGTTAGGAGAGAAAAATTACCTTATATCTTGGACATATGCGCGTGGTATAGGTCGACTAGAAACTCTTTAGCTTCTTACGATGTCGAAAGTTTACGCGAAATTGTTTAAATTTATCATAATAACGATATTTACACGGTATATATGGTCGGTAGTAAAACCGCTTTGCATATAGAACTGATTTTATATCTGTTCAAGTATTCCTTTGTAAATAAATAGCTCAGACGTTAAACTCCTTCGAGGTTATTTAAACTTTATGGTAAGTTCAGTTAGGTCGTTGAGTCTTTCTATCCTTAACGGATAAAGTTGCTTGGTGTTTCGTACGGTGGGAATATATATTGCTTATTTGGGAATTATATGCCGTTCAAATGTTAGTACAGAATTGTATAGTGCTGAACAACTGTTGAATTTTATAATAGTAGGTGCCTACCTAGTGTTATTATATATTTTTTTTTTTTCACCGCGTAAGAATTTCTTTCTATACTTATACCTTTTACTTATTTTCCTTTTTTTTTTTTTTTTTTTCGTTAAATGAATTAGCTATATTAGCTACAGATTACCCGAAAGATTTTAATTTCAATTCCTAACTCGCGCGATACAGATGCATGATGGTACCTATATAGATAAGTACTTAGGTGGAAAAGTTTTCAGAGACACGTTGGTGTTCTATCCAAAGTTTACAACTCGTGAGTTACGTGTTTTTAACTGATAATTTCAAATAAATAATTCATTTGTACGAGTTTTTTTTTCCCCCTCTGTTGTAACTGTATTACTCGTCTGTATGATTATATAATAATATTTTCGCGTGATAGGCTACGTTAAATTGATGGTACCTACCTACCTACCTACCAACCTACCTACCTACCTGCCTTCGTATTACGTACGAGGACGCGTGAAACGAATGGCACGCGTTTTTACATACATACCTAGCTACCTAGTACCTCTACCTAGGCAATAGGCATATAGATATACCGGAATTGAATAATGGAATTTTGGCTACAAAAACTTGGATAGTAATTCGCGTTTTATTATTATTGTTGTTATCTTCTGACAAACAGCTCGCGTAGGAATTGGTAGAGAGGTGTACCTATTTGTAGTATACGATTTTCTTAATATTTTCCATTCGTGCGAATTTCAATATATGCAACTTGTATACTATCGTAAAAGTCAAACAAATAACTTAATAAAGTTGTGATTTTATAAATTGCCTTAAACTTTATGAATTTCATCAAAAAGCATGCGTGATATTGATGTGTAATTTACGACTACAAAAAAAAAAAAAAAAAAAAAAAAAAAAAAAAAAAAAGAAAAGAAAAAAAAACGGCCTTCTTTTCGTAACTTTCCATCAATGTGGAGTAGGTGCTGTGAAAGTATTAGTTTGTGAAGTACCACACACAATTCGCATAAAGCATCGATTTTAATCCTGCTGATGTTTATAGGGCTATGGGGGAGAGGAAAGGAGATGCGAGTAGATGAGTAGAATACGCCAGCCAGAAAGCAGCTCTCAGAATAAGTTTATTTTGCTGTTGATAGTTGACTTGAAGTTACATATTAGCTAACCTTTGGACAGTGAAAATGCAATGTTGAAAAACAGAAAAAAAATTAAAAGTTTTGTTATCAACCTGATTTACGATACTTGTTGATTTAATGCACGTTTTTAATGTGCTCTAGGAGGCGCTGTCATGTTTCATTCAGACGAGACGCTGGTATGGGTCTTATTGTTACTTCGGAGCGGGGAAAATTTTGTTTTTGGAGTTTGTTGTAGACCTATCCCCAGTTTTTTGGAAACATGGTACGCACCTTTTTATGATGAAGGCGAATTGAAGAGGCTCGAAATTTCTTATGCCTGAAGAATTGGCAAGCGATTGCGATGCAGTGGATGAAAACAGAATTTTTTGCAAATATCTCAATTTGCATGGCTCGTATGAAGAAAAATTTAAGACGAAAAATTTTCGATAATGGATACGTTATGCTGAAATTAAAATTTTTTAATTTACCAAATAAATCTCAAAACTGATCAGATTTGACGTTAAGTTAATTCAACTAGTTTATAGCATCGATTCATTAGTGAATTTTTTAATATCTTTGAACTGAAAATTTGCCCAAACTACGAGTATGAAAAAAGTTGTTGAAAATTATCAAAAATTGGATAAGAATTTGATTAAAATGGGTATAAAATGCAAATAAAGTAAATATAAAAAAATCACGAAACTTGGTTGAAAACTGAGTGAAAATCGACGAGAAATAAGGATGAAAATCATCGAAAATTAGGTGAAAATTTGATATAAATAGATAAAAAAGGAAACGATTTGATCAAAAATCACGACAAAATGTTGAAAATTGGGTAAAAATTGACCAAAAATATTTAAAAAACGATAAAAATCGTCGAAAATTTTATAAAATTTTGGTAAATAGTGTTAAAAAATCTAAATAAAAGATACCAAAATTACAAAAATGTATCGAAAAATGGATGAAAAATAGTCTAAAATACGAAAAATTTGTTGAAAATCATGGAAAATTGGGTGAAAATTTAAGAAAAACAGGCAAAAAGATCAAAAATTGTAACAAGCGCAGCAATATGATCAAAAATCACGATAAAATGTCGAAAATTTAGTAAAAATTGACCTAAAAGATGAAAAATTTGTAAAAATTTTGGTAAAATTTCAAAACAGCGCCAAAAATTGATCAAAAATCTCGAAAGAAATGTTGAAAAATTCGTAAAAATTAGCTTGAAATATGAAAAAATTCGTTAAAAATCATTGGAACCTGAATAAAAATTTAATAAAGGTGGCTGAAAATGCAAAAAATTGATTTAAAGTTACAAAAAAATGTTTATATAATTGGTGAAACTCGCCCCTAAAATGTAAAATCATAGAAAAAATGTGAAAATTTGGTAAAAATTTTAAAAAAGCGCAAATAATTACCAAAAAATGTTGAAAAAATGTTGAAAATTGGCCTAAAAAGTGAAAAAAGTCACTGAAATCATCTAAAATTGTGGACAACTTAATAAAAAACTGAGTACAAAGTGCAGAAATTTGATAAAAAATCATGAAAAAATGTGGAAAGTTGAGTGTAATTTGTCCTAAAATATTAAAAAAATCGTTTAAAATCATTCGAAATTGCATAAAAATTTACTATAAATGGGTAAAAATAATTGAAAAAATTGATCAAAAAAATGTTAAAAATGGGTAAAATTTTGCCTAAAATACGGAAAAATGGAGAAAAATTGGAGAAAATTTGTAAAATTTTGGTTAAAAAATGCTAAAAAGATGATCCAAAAATATGAAAAATGTGTAAAAATCAGTTTAAAATGTAAAAGAATTGGTAAAATCATCGGAAAGTAAGTAAAAATTTGATAAAACGCAAAATAAGTGAAAGAAATTGATCAAAAATCATGAAAAAATGTGGAAAGATGTGTGAAAATTGACCCAAAGTATGTAAAATATGTTGAAAATCATCGAAAAATTTGGTAAATTTTGATAAGAAGTGCAAAAAATAGATTAAAATTTAAAATAAAAATATTGAAATATGGGCGCAAATTTGCCTAAAGTATGAAAAAATTGTTGAAAATTGTCAAAAATTAGTGGAAAATTTAATAAAAATTAGTAAAAAGTGTAGAAAATTGATCAAAACAATGAAAAATGTCGAAATATAGGTGAAAATTGGCCTCAAATATTTACAAAAAAAATTGTTAAACCATCGAAAATTGCGCAAAAATTATATTTTATTTCTATAAACATGTGAAAAAGCGAAAAGAAATCCGAAAATTTATAATTTTGCTCTTTAGGGACGTAATTTAAGAAAAAACTGTGTACAATTACAACAATTCCTTCTGAAATTACGTTTTACAATCCTACACAACGGGGCTACTGTTGAGGAGCGAGGAAAATTTTCATGAAAAAAGATTTCAGACCCCGAGGTAAAAAATAAAAAGTTTCCACGAGATCTTGAACTGAGAAGATCCCAAGGGGAAATCCTCTCTTTCCATGGATTCATAAATTTGAAAAGAGTCAGCCTGTTTTTTTTAATAACTAACCAAATTACTAGATTGAAATGATTTTGATGAATGCTTTAAATCGTGGGGAAAATGTTATAACGAAAATCAGCCGATTTCGGTCTCGCAAACTACAAACGTAAAACTAAAGTGAAAAAAATTTCCACTTTGTTATAATCATGCAAGAATAAACAAAAGCGTAGACATCGACAACACGAGAGATTTTCAACTGACACGAATTTATATAAAATTTACCACTATTTGCCTGTTTATTGTTCATTTTATCATCTCAACTAAAAAATCCACTTAGTCAACCGCACACGCACACACACACAAAAAACACCAACTAAAAAAAAATAAACATTTCAACTTGAAACGCTTCTTCTCATTTATTAATCTTTATTATCTTGTCAATCAATCAGTCAAAGTACTGTTAGCTCAGTGCTATTGTAAAAGCGACGCTCCTTTATCTCTTTTCATTCTGTAGGCATTTGAAGCATTACAAAAAAAAAAAACTCCTCTAATGGCAGATATCACTCAATGGGAACTCGTTCTAGTAGCTTTTCAACCACTTCCATCTAACTACACCGGCTTTTCAACTTTATAGTCAGGTTTTTCGAAAAAAAATGCTCGTTAAAGGTTAACTATGGTTTTTTTTTTAAACCCCCAATTTATAATTTTTCCTTTTTTTTTTTTAACTACTGCAAATAATAACTTCCGAAATAGGCTACGTGGCTTGTTGGTGTGAATCGTGATAGTAAAAAATTACCGGTGTTCACGTGGTAACCCTGCGGCCTCACGAGTTTAATTTCACCAATGATAAAAAAAAAAAAATGTTTCAATCTTCGAGCGAAAAAAATCTTATAAAGATAAACGCTTTGTGGTAATAAAATATGCTGCTTTCGCGAATTATATGGTAAAATTTATTAGTATTTTGTATTCTTATCTTGTTTCCATCCATGCTTATTAACTCTGCGGGGGAAAAATATATATAAGGTTATAATGAACAGAAAAAGGTGCGAGGTTTTTAATATCTAAGCACAGAGCTGCGGTTGGAATGACGAAAAAAAAACGTACGAACTACGAAGAAGCGAATAACGTTGCAGAAAAAGTGAGATATAATTTTAAATCTAAAGGGTAAAATTTCGTTCAACTAGAAAATTTTGGGATATTTCCCAGTTAAATTCGTAATTATAATTCGTTTGTTGGTAATTTTCAATGCAGGTAGGTACGCTAGGTAGTATAATTAAGGAGTAAGAATTCAATAAAAGCTTATTATATTTCAAAGTATATTTTCAATATGAAATTTTAACTCGCTGACTGATTATATAGTAAACCATTATGTAGTTGATGAACTTTATAGGTAATTTTACAGCATCTTAAAAGACAGCTCATCATTAATATTATAACGCTCGGGTGCTTCGCAATTACATCTAGTTTTCGTCGTTCATCCGGAACTTGCTTCTGCGTTGTTTATTATGTCACTTTTATTTGAGTTTTGAGTCATTTGAATACATAACGTGGCGTATTTAAAATTCACAAAGGAGTCAGTCCGGTTTCTAAGAAGGTTATTTACACGGTACTGTGTTAGTTAATGCTGTAAGTTTTGACGGCTATTTGAAATGCTCAACATGTAGGTAGTAGGTACGTACTACGTAAAGTACCTGTTAAAAGCGTGTACTATAGAGAGAGAGAGGAAGAAGTTGAAATAGCGTGCGCTATATATTCATCCGGGTTGAAAATAATCGAAGTTCGAGGTTTACCTGCAAACAAACGAAGCGTTGGTTTATTTGTACCCATTTGTACGTATCCACAGAACCATTACCACCCCGTGCTGTAATAATTTCAGAATTAAAAAGAGCGCAAAGGGCTATCTATTGTAATTGAATAGGTCTATTTGTTTTTGTGGAAACTCGTGGTATGATTTTTTTTGTACATAAAAAATCCCAACTTACAACATGTTGTAAAAGTGTAGTAATCCTACACTGAAGGAAAGGTGTAGTACTTTTTACCATAAAAAAAAAAAAAGAAATCATTACCATACTGCAGTATTGCTTCATTACAAACTAGCATAAAATACAGTATTTTGAGTAGAAAATGTTATTTTAAATAGCATTTGTTGGGCTTAGTAAAGAATACTATATTGTGTTGTAAAATCCAACACACAATATGATGAAGTTTATTATTTTCTATAGTAAACTTTGCCTTAAGATGTGCCAAATTTTGCTGTCAAGTATGTATGGTATTTTTTTTACATACCATACAGCAAAATCTAACATACAATATGATAAAGTTTATCATTTTATATATTAAACTTTATCATTTGGTGCGAGTGAAGGAATTAATTGCTAATATGACATTATCCACATTAATAATATTACTTCGTTATTTACAAATGTTTTAAAATTGTTGGAAAGCAATAGTGATGTTAAAGTATCGAAAAATTTGGTAATCGAATAGTATCGATACTTTTGAGAGAGGTATTCGATATAT
>FIZR01009994.1:0-18448 GCA_900060175.1 Ferrisia virgata | reverse complement strand
TTTTTTTTTTTTTTTTTTTTTTTTTTTTTTTTTTTTTTTTTTTTTTTTTGTAAAATCTAAGAAAGGTGGAAGCTGAACAAACACAAGCTCAGTATTATGAATTAATTAAAATTTTTCAACGTTTATTTTTTGTATAAATTTTTTTTCGAATAGAAAACACAAATAAATAAATCAAATCTAAACCCCAGAAAAAGCACATCTATGACTCCCCTACTAAGTCTACAATCCAAACTTCAACTTCTTTGCTCAATTTGAGGTCAAGATAAGGAAGGAATAGCTCTTTTTCTAGTTCGAAATGGGGAAACCTCCATACCTCCCCTCCTAATTAAACTGAGCGACTGATTTTTGGGAATTTTTTGCATACAATTTCGGATGGTCTAGCAGTAGATTTAAAAAGGAACATTTTTTGCGATTTTGGAGAATTTCGCACCCAACAACAGTACATTAATTTTATTCTTTTCTAACTTACTGACCGTAGCTTCGCCAAAGCCCCTTATTTTTGAGTTTTTTTTTCTGCTTTGAAAAAAAGTTCAACGCCTTAAAACAAATTTTTAAAGAAATCTTAAAAATTGTACTCGTCGAAACACATACTGTGGCGAAAAAAATTTCATGTACCTCGTTAAGGTGCGCAGCAACACCAAATAAATTTTTTTTTCCTTAATTCCCTCGTCTCCACGTTTTGGGGTCCAAAAATGCCATTACGACCATTTTTGACCATGTCAGATATTCATTTCTATTTTTTCGCCCGAAAGTAAAAATTTTTGAAGCTCATTTCTTATTCTGATAGTTGTATCCAGTCAAGTTTACAATGAATCAGTGAGTTACAGAAACTCTTTATCTCGCATTAAAGAGCTCCTATATCACTATCCTTCTTTGAAGGAAGGGGGGAAGAGGGTATTGAAATTTTGTATAGTGCATTTCTCACGTACACCGATACAGTAAGTACGCTCACACCCACCGCCTCACCCCCCCCCGAAATGATCAATATTCCAGGTATGTTGTTCTCCTTCCCACCTAACCATGTGCAAAGGTTCTAGAAAGGGACCGGGGGGGAGATGTGGAATGAAAATTTAAGGTTTGTGGTGAGCATAGTGTATAGGCAAAGTGTGATGGTTTAGGCTGGTGGGTGAGAGGGGGGGCTAAGCCTCCATCGTCAAAAAGAAAGAAATTGAAAAAAAATGTTGATATTTCAAGAAGCTTAAGTTGTTTTCCATTTGGGAGAAGGGTGGTCGGTAGCTTAATTTTTGTCACCGTGTTTCTTTAATACTACACTACAATGATGGGAAAAAATTATAATTTGCGTTTATTTTGAAGTATTGAGTAAATTATCAAGGTTTATAGGTTTTAATTTTTTTAGTATAAGGACTCACATGAATATGTATAGGGGCATGGGCAGAATAGTGACTACTGGTTTTTTCAATGAAAGAAAGGTGCATTTCTCGAAATTTCGGCACCATTTTGTGGATTTTACACGGGAAAAAACAAGATTTATAGCGGAATCATATCCAAGTTCTACTGAAATTTCAATATATCCATCAGTTTTCAAGATGTTCTAAACATTTATAATCATTTGTGTATGAAATTTAGCGTGTACAGAAAAATTTTACAGTGGGAGGGATGTAGAGGGGCTTAGTCAGCCCATACTTTCTTTAAATTCGATTGTTTTGAATCAGAGTAGACCAGCTTGTGGGGCTCAGAGGCTAGGCAAATATGTATACATAGACTTGGTGCGTGTTGCCTAGTCACTGGCTGAAATCTCCTATTTCTATCCTGAAACACCTTGAATATTATGTATTACAGCTTTCTGATTAAATTTTACGTAGATTAATTTTACTTTGGTCAAAATTTCTTATTAAAATATTCACTTGCTCTCATCGTAAGAATGCGAATTACTAAGGGTAGTAGTATGTTAAAATTGACACAATTGGAATTTACTAACAATTATGCATGGTAGATGATGCCATTCGAGGACTGTAATGCCAAGATATCTACGCAGGAGATGAACAGTTTTTTTTCGATAATGAAATATCTGATGTAGTCGTACCCAAGTTTTATCAAGATATAAGCCGGACGATTACTCTTGAATTCATTTAAAAAATCTATGCTTGAAGAATCAATTTAACGCGTCTGTAGTCCTCTTTCTCCTCCCTCTCTTCCTCTATCCCTGCCCCCCTCAAATAGTTGAACTTGGTAATTGGAATTTATTTTGTAGATCATGAGCAAATATTTACCATGTTGATGTTGTCGACGATTTTAATAATTTGTTTTTCATATTTTTAGCCTGATTTTCTATGTCATATTATCAATGAAAACCAGGCCATTACAACCTATCAACCAACAGCGGATGAGGGGGAATATTAACAAAATCCGTTTTGGGTCCTAGAAGACCATTAAGACGATTTTCAGCCATGTCAGATATTTACTTTTATCTTTATTTTCTCCAGTTTCGAACGTTTTAAAATCATTTACTCCGCTCGATACTGTCCAAAATCGCTGCAATTCGGTCAATCGGCTCGGTTTGGCGGTGGATTGGATATATATGGGTGAAAGTAAATTTGGGTCTAAATTTAGTTTTGACCCATTTTGGGGGAGGGGGTTCTGAGGGGTCAAAAACACAAAAACTGCCTCTTTGTAAGCTAATTTATGGAGAGTAAAATTTTGTATAGCATATCCAAAAATCAACCTTCCAAGTCAATTAGGAAGGAAGATATGGGGGTTTTCCCTTTTTTTGACCCTGAAAAAAGGCTGTTGCTTTCCTATCTCCCCACAAAATTGAGCTAGGAAGTTGAAATTTGGTATGTACATTCAGTTGGGGCCTTAAATGTACCTTTTTGGGGGTTCCAATATTTTAGCTCTATTACACCCCCTTCACTCCCAAGAAAGTGATTTTTTGATCAGTTTTTCTCATTTTTCTCATTTTTTGAGTATAACTCCACTCCGAATTGAGTTAGGAGGTTGGAATGAGGTATGTAAATTTCGTAACATGCTCTATATGTGCCTTTTCGGGGTCTTGACTTTTCGGCCTCACTTCATCCTCTCCCAGCCTCAAAAAGGTGGTTTTTTGGTCATTTTTTCTTATTTTTTGAGTTTGTTCCTGGCATAATTTTGTCTTGTTTCCCTATTTTTTGAGTTTTTTCCTTGCATAATTCCCCTCCAAATTGAGCTAGGAAGTTGAAATTAGGTGTATGCATTTAGTAGATGCCCTAGGTTTGCCTTTTGGCGGTCTCGACTTTTTAGCTCCATCGAGCCCTTTCCACCAGCAATGCTTTTTTTCAATTCTCATTATTGTAATGCATGTCACGAAAATCAGGCTGAAAAAGCATCGCTAAGCGACTCTTTTTTCATTTTAAAGGCGTTTAAAATTATTTCTATAACTTTTTACGAACTAATATTAATTTTATTCCTTTTTCTTTGTTGCAGGTGAGTAAATTTTCCTCAGTCAAAGTAACGATGATGATGAAATGCATGAAAATGAGTAAGTTTTTTTCTTTGGATAATACAGATGAGATTGTGACACATTTTTAAAACATCTTACACCCACCTAACCTTTATACGTCAAATTTTACGCCAAGTCACTTAGGATTACAAAGGGTTGTAGCGGCATTTGTGAAGTTAATCCAATCGGTGTATACTTTGCATTTAGAATTCAACTGCTTTTCACTTTCAATTCAATAATTTAAAGATGTTATTCTTGGAAAATGTAGCGCTGTAGCCCCTTCATCGATCCTCTATACTTAATTAACCTGATTCGTCATCGTATAAATAACGATACGATATTGCTGTAATGTATCTGGTACAATGCTCTTTTATGGCGATGATATTTTGCCTTTTACTACGTACAGTACAATTACCGTACCTTACGTAGCCGAAAAGGCGAATTATTAATGAGATCGAGTCTTTCGTCCTTAAAATAAATGTTAGCGAATCATTTTAAAGTGTTATTCCGCGTTCGTGTTTTGCATTTAATCTACAATTCTATCTTTAATATTGCAACACGGAGCTACTAACGTAGACGTACTAACGTTGGATTTCTTCAACCGAGCCGGTGTTAATTCAATTCTCTTCACTCGGTCGCTAAGGTACAAGTACTCATTTTACAAGTATATTATTTCGCAGAGATGAGATTTCCCTAGCAATTCCCTACCTAAAAACGACCCCCCTCCCCCCCGTCTTTACCAAAAGTATAGAGATAGATGTGTTGCATGCTCTATGTTGATTTGAGTACCGAGCATTCTTCTCTTTTTCTTTCTACGTACAGATGAGGCGGACCCGAATTGAAAAAACCTTTATAAAAGGAGGCGTTAGAACGGCAATTTTCCCAAGAGTAGTAACTTTATCGTGTTGTGTGTGTACTTTTTTATATTATAAAACTACACCGACGGTTGTTCGATGCTTTATTCCGATGAAAGCGTGAAGAAATTTAAAGCGTGTTTCTGCTAAAAGAAAATTTGTGGCAAAATTTTTATCTAGAGGAAATGCTATAAAATTTGGCTTTTTCGAAAATTATCCGACTTATCTCAAAGGACCTCTTTTGATGTAGGTATTTCTACGTGTACTTTTTGTTCTGCGTGTGTAGTAAATAAATGTTACGAGTTGTCTGGGAATATGGTTATCTCTTTCCATCTTCACCTGGCTGACTCTAGCTCGAACTTTCACGTTTGATGGGTAACTTTTTAAAAAGCTACTTTTTTTTTTTTTATTTTCGGCTCAAAAAATCAACATAGACGAGCACACATCTACGTATCTTGTTTCGATAACGATTACGTATTCGGTGGGTCATCGTAGTAAATTGTAGATCTATGTTCCTTTGCGTGGTTGAGTCCTTTGAAAGTTTTATTACTTTGCAGGACGTTTAATGTGACATGATTGGTGTTGTTTTTTCCTTGCTGATCACGGTTTTTGTAGTTTGTACTTAAGACACAAGGAGGCGAATTAAATGCAGTTAGAATTACTTACGGATTTCCATTTTTACCAATATTTCCACAATTTGATCGTTAGTCTGAGGATGTTGCCAAATTGAAGATATGATAGGAGTGATCTTAATCCAGCAAACGTAGCCATTTGGAAAGCCGTACTTTTGAGGAGGTTTTCATAATGAATTTTTAACCGATTTTTAAAACTTGGTATTAAAGTGAAGTTACCTAGGGGAAAGGTGTGAAATTTTTACAGGTTTTTTCATTCGGAATATTACCTTAAAATATACTTTGAAAACTTAGAAGGTCTGTAGGGCTCTCTCTTTGAGTTAACGACTTGAAAAAACCATCTCGTGATATTAGAAGTATTTTATTTACTCCTTCTACACAGGACCCACAGGAGACCATCACCCCAAGGTATTTGAAAAAATTGTGCCATGTAAAATATTCGTAATTTTATGATGTTAGCTTATCAGCCGAAAAGATATTTCTGCAGGCCCTTCTTGAACTTACAAAGTCAATTTCAATTTCAAGGTCACATTTCCAGTTGGAAAAATCTGTAAAAATTTCACAGCACTCCATTCAGATATCTTCACTTTTTCATCAAATTTGAAAAAAGTAGGTTGAAAATCTACAATAAAAACCCAACGTAAAAACTCACTTATTAGTGAATTTTTCATTGGTTACCCCCTCTCCCTCCCCACAATTTCTGTGACATGATGAACAATCGCAAATACATTCAAAATCATATTTCATTAGGCCTAACGAGTTCACACGGAGTAGTTTTTTAACGTCGATGCTTTGGCGCTAGTGATTTAGCATCAGAACTTTAACACCAATACCCAAGGATTCAGGCTTCAAGATTCTATGTTGTAGTACTGATGTATTAGCACCATTGCTCAAACGCCTATGCTTTAACACTGTTGTTTTAACACCAATGCTTCAGGACTGATGCTTCAGAACTGATATGTTGGTAGCTTGGTACTAATGCATCGATATCTATGGTTTAGCTCCAATACTCGAAGATCCCTACTTTGGCGATGATGATTTAATACTGATGCTTTAGCATCAATATTTCAACACATATGCTTTAGCTCTAATGATTTAACACTAATACTTTATTATCATCGATGCTTTGGCACTAATGCTTTAATATCTATATCTAAGCACCATTGTTTTGGCACTGAAACTCAAACATCTGTGCTTTAGCTCTAGTGCGTTAACAACGATGATTTATTCTTGTAGGCTTTGGCACCAATGCTTTAACGTCTATGTTTTAGCACCGATGCTTTGGCACTGAAAGTCAAACATCTATGCTTTAGCTTTGGTGCTTTAACAACGGTGATTTATTATTGTAGGCTTTGGCACCAATGCTTTAAGGTCTATGTTTTAGCACCGATGCTTTGGCACTGAAAGTCAAACATCTATGCTTTAGCTTTGGTGCTTTAACAACTGTGATTTATTATTGTAGGCTTTGGCACAAATGCTTTAACGTCTATGTTTTAGCATTGATGCTTTGGCACTGAAAGTCAAAAATCTATGCTTTAGCGTTGGTGCTTTAACATCAATGATTTATTATTGATGCTTTGGTACTAATGCGTTTACATCTGTATTTTAGCACCAATATTTTGGCACTGATGCTTTGGCACTGAAAGTCAAACATCTATGCTTTAGATCTAATGCTTTAACAACGATGATTTATTATTGATGCTTTGGCACTGTAGCTCAAACATCAGTACTTTGGCACTGTGGCTTTAACACAGATGATTCAATGTCGATGCTTCAACACCACTGCTATTCCTACTGCCGGCTTACTGTTCAGTCCCATTTGAAATACAGATTTGAAATTTGAATGGTAGATTTGGTTGTGGTCCTAAATATGCCTTTTAAGGACTTCAATTCTCATACCTAACCAATTTAATTTTTTGAGAAATTTTGAA
The DNA here is from genome assembly GCA_900060175.1 of Ferrisia virgata. Taxonomy (NCBI): domain Eukaryota; kingdom Metazoa; phylum Arthropoda; class Insecta; order Hemiptera; family Pseudococcidae; genus Ferrisia; species Ferrisia virgata. The sequence continues at coordinate 11,595 of FIZR01009994.1, read as the reverse complement.
ATTTTGTCATCTTAAAATTTCGAAATTTCAGTAAATATTCCGAGTTCCAAATCAATCCATCTTTTTTTGGCGTGCTTTAGCGTTTACATGGTTCGGACCATTTTAATCTTGAAAAATTAATTCCACACCATGACGAACCCTACTAATTCACTACTGGGGGGGGGATTTGATGTGTAGATTAATGTGGGGTGTCTTTGCAGCTCTGTCATAGTTCCAGTTTTCATCCCAGATCAATATCTCGCCTCCCCTTCCTTAGATGTGATCTACGGATCTGTGGCACAGTGTTCAACGATTGCTCGTCTCTATAAGTAACTCGGTGATTAATCTAGGAGACCGAAACTCGGCATCTTCAGATCGAAAAAAAACAGGAAGTTAAAGGCGTTAAGGGGCGTGTCACTTCTTTTCAATTCCCAACCAGTCTTGTTGTTGTTTTTTTTAACGTTTAATCTTCTATCTAGCCTGGCCTAATTAACGTACCAAGCTAAAACTTGTAGCGTTGCTTTTGGTATACCGTTGAGCAGGAAAGAGGGTAATTTTTTTCACCCTTATACTGTCGCAAGTAATTAAAAATAGTCGTTTATACAATTTGTACAACTTGATAATCGAGCTGAGGCGATACGTCGCTCTATTTATCGCTGTTTGTCTCTACACCAACGAAAATAAAATCGATTATCGAAACAGGGGGGAGGGCCAAGTTCGAAGCGTACAAAATACAAATAAATCACCGGTAATGTCTGATTATTGAAGCTATTTTCGGTTCGATTAATCGTCGTCGAATGGTGACCGGAGGATTATATTATACTTTATTCAAATCGAGTAACCGTTTTTGTAGGCCAGAAACACTAGCCAAATTATACGCACTCGAAGCACCTAATGAAATCTGTATCCTACGTTTATTTTATTTTTTATTTTTTTCGTCGATTGCGAACGTTTTAAACTGGTCGAACGGTGCCAAAGGGAGAGATAGTATTGTATAGGTAGAGAATACCAGGCAGCCCATTCGGCGGGTATCACACTAACGCGACAAATGTAACGAAGATGCCACCTACGGTGATACGCGGGTGAACGTGGCCCCGGCCAAACACAGTTAACAATTTGGCGAATTGAATAATGTCGACACTTGGGGAAACCCGAATGCGAGAAAAATGCTCTTTCGATTCGCGTTACGTATCTGCCTAGTACAAAAGTACCTCGTCATATTGAGCCGAGCTACAGAGAGAGCCGGATCCGGCTGCGGTTGTTGGTGAAAAAAAAAAAAAGTGTTCTCGTGATTTAGTAGGCATTTTGCCAGAATACCGATAAATTCGTGCGAATAAATTTACTTTTGACGAGAAATATTATACGTATATATATACGTAGCAAGCTGTAGTAATGCAGGTGGAAAAGGTCGGTGTAGTTCGCATACAGCACGTTACGTTACGTTTACGTTTGCCTAAAACGTAAACGAAACGACTCATTTCCAAAAGAATTTTAAACGATATTTATGTCGTTGGGTATAGTGTATAATTTTTTATCGAATAACACACCGGCATCGGCAAAAAATACCAAGCTGCCGAAAGAGAAGGCATGGCAGGGTGTACGAGTACACGTTGTCGAGTCTCAATGCCTCGACATATACGTGTATAAGCTCTAACGAAATACCATTAAAGTTGTATCGCTTAGTGCCTATCCTCTTCTCGCCTAGTACCTATCCTTTTCTCGCCTAGTATCCGAGAGTGTATATGTTGCGATAGATAGTGTCACCCAGATGGTGGAATTTTCTAACAGGCTCAAAATTATCGCTTCGGCTTCGTTTAGGGGTACGTCTACGTACCTATGTACATGTATTATGCTTGCGCCATGAAATTCTACGTGTTCGAGCCTTTTTTTTTTCTTTCTCCCTCTCTCTCTCCTCTTACGTACGGTAGGCCTAAGTAATCGTCAAATGCAAAACGGTGACGATATCGTAGTCGCGAAACGCAATCTTTTTGCTTTCGTATCACGCTGACGTTGAAAATACGCGAGGAAAAAAAAAATGCCCTCTTCCGAGCTACACCCTGTTTCTTAATTTCCTAAACAGGATTTCATTTCCTCAGACGTAGTAGTATATTATATACGAGACCACGATCCCCGGATAATACATATTTCCGAAACGAATATTTACTATGTAACTTTATACTTATTGTGTACTATTATTGTAAAATTTGTGACCGGCTGATGGAAAAAATTACATTTTTATGCTCTCGTTTATTAATTTAAACGAAATATTATAACGTGGAAGTCTACTTACCAGAAAGCCGTTCGATTTCTATAACAAAATTTTCAGTCCCCTGTGTTGATTTTGGCCCCTATCGAGAGGATTTCAAACATCAAAAATTGAAAAATATAGCATTTCCGAGAAGATAACGAAAACTTGAAAAATACTAACAGTATAAAGGAAAATACTCGAGGAATGAATTTCCAATCAATATCGACCTTCAAAAATTGATTTTTACCAGTTTGGAGCTGCTGGTCGAAATTTACATATTTCTATGAAAATTTCACTCGTGTAAAAACCCTCTCTAACCTGATTTTGGGGGTCTTAAGATTTCGCTCAAAATATTTTTGCGACTTTCCCTCATTTTTGTAGTTAGGGAAACACTACCATTTTCTCTAAACCTTCAGAGGGCGGAGAAGGGGGTGTGATTCCATAACAAAATTTTCAGTCCCCAGTACTGATTTTGGCCCCTATCGAGAGGATTTCAAACATCAAAAATTGAAAAATATAGCATTTCCGAGAAGATAACGAAAACTTGAAAAATACTAACAGTATAAAGGAAAATACTCGAGGAATGAATTTCCAATCAATATCGACCTCCAAAAATCGATTTTTACCAGTTTGGAGCTGCTGGTCGAATTTTACATTTTTCTATGAAAATTTCACTCGTGTAAAAACCCTCTCTAACCTGACTTTGGGGGTCTTAAGATTTCGCTCAAAATATTTTTGCGACTTTCTCTCATTTTTGTAGTTAGGGAAACATTGCCATTTTCTCTAAATCTTCAGAGGGCGGAGATGGGGGTGTGATTCTTGATATCCTTTAATCATTGCGATTTTTTGTCAGACAGGATATAGCTTTGAAGGCTCACATATTTCACGACTCGTTGGACTTAAAATCAATCTATTTACACAGATTTGTAGAGAACTGGCTGGAAATTCAAAATCTATGACCAAAATTTTAAAAGCTTCAGGTTGGACTTTCGAAATGAAAGCTCAATTTTTCACAATAGGCTTAAATCTTAAAAGCTCCTATCTAAAAATTTGAAAAAATCAACATGAAGAGATTTTTTTATATTCGTTTCAAACCATCAGTTTTCAAAATAGGATCTCAATACTCATAGGGAGCAAAATGGGCCTTTAATTTAGGTAAAAATTAAAAAAAATATAAAAAGCGAGATTACGTAGTGATTCTTCATAAATTGAGGACACTGGCTAAATCTGAGTATCGGCATATTTTTTTTATCCGGCTCTTTTAAACGCATCCAGCAGTCCCCCCTTAATATAGTCAAAATTAAAAAAAAAAAAATAGAAAAATAAATTGGTATATTAATTTTGATCAATTTGAGATCGTCGAGTTTGAATATTTACTTATTTTTTTAGATACATCCCCAGATTTCCCCCCTCCCCCACCACCATCTTAGAAATGTAAAAATTATGAGTAAAAATTGAAGCAACGTATTGCATATCGATTTCTACCAATGTGATACCTGAGATCAAATATCAAATAATATCCTCAACTTGGCTCTCCTGTCCTCACATTTTTCAATTTTTTGATAATCAACGCGGGACATGGTGAATGAGGGGGGGGGGAGATCAGCTTAATAAATTGAGTTCATTTTTGATCTCAGCGTCATCGAATTAATACGAATCGATATACCAGTTCACGTTTTACATGTTTTTAAATTTTAACCAAAATTTAGGACCCGTTCTGCCCCTAGAGTTGTTGAGACGCTATTTTGATTATTGATCGATGGAAACAAACGTAAAAAGTCCTCTTCGTAGTATTTTTTTCATATTTTTAAATGAAGACCAACCAATAGGCCCATCATTAAAAATTGAGCTTTAATCTCAAAAGTTAAATTTCGAGCTTTTATAACTTTACTTGTCAATTTTGAATCTCTCGTCAGTTCCCTAAAAAACTGTGCAAAAAGATTCATTTGAAGTGCAACTTGTCGAGAAATATAAGTTTACAAAGGCAAGAGCCGTTCGACAAAAAAAATCGAAGTGATTCGAAAATTGTAAATGACAATTCTTCCCCCTCTCCCCCTCGATCCTCTGGAATCAGATTTGAATCGACCGCTTTGACATGAAATGGGCCAATCATCGTAGTTGATTGCGATGTTTGGTACACGTTTGAAAATTTCGAACACTAATCTAATTTTGACCAGAAGCATTAAAATTGTCAAAAATTTTTGAAAATTATTCTACAGGGTCGATACGAATTTAGAATTCTTTTCTTGGTATTTTTTTTTTTGTAAATTAGGCGTTTCGAAATTTTCATTTTTTTTTCTCGCATAAATAGTCACGTTTTTGAATTTTAAAACCATCTCAGAAGGTCCCACATTCACTTCGATCGCTTGAAATTTCTTTACGAAATTTTTTTGACGTGCTCTCTCTATCCATTAAAGTTTCCTTGGAATCACCTCCGAAAACAATTTATGCTGATTCGTCGAGCAGTATTTACGGCGAACCGCGTAGGCAAATTTATTAACGTGATACTCGTATCATTGAAAATACCTCAGTGCAAGTGACCGGTAACTACGTTTCATTTTTTGAGTGGTTAAAGGTGGTCGAATAATTCAAATTGTGTTGAGTGTTTCATGGCGACCGCTTTCAACCAGGGGGAAAAAATTTCTGGCCCTCGTACAGGGTGTCGCAAAAATATACAAAACGTTTTTCTCCTCGAAAAAATTAAATGGAAAGAATATGTTTTGAATAGTACGAATTGTAGTAGTTTTATTTTGAATTTTTCAGTCTTAAAACCGGTTCAAGTTTTCGTTTGTTAGTACGAAGAATTTTTTCAAGCTGTCGCATTCTCTTTGAAATTGGATACATTTTCACGAATCGTTTGTTTTTCTCGATGACGTATCGAAATTGGAATCATTTCGCTTATGCTATCGCATTCGAGTTTCGACCTTTCGTACCACGTAATCTTATCCTTTTTACAAACGAGTCGATAATTAATTACGACTTTATTAGAAAAGATTTGTAGCTCGGAATATTTTTCGTGATAGGTGTAAGAATTATTTATTTATACGTTAGACAGACGGTGCTCGAGGTGGCGATAATTTTCATGGCGTATTTTCTACGAGCAGTATTAGTTAGACAAGTGGTACACTTTGCACTGACGTATCTTTAAAAGTGGAAAAAAGTTTTGTTCCACGATTAGCAAAGTAGTATAAAGTAGCGAATGAGTAAGTTGAAGGAAAAAAATGTCGCAAGAAAGAATTCTATCTTGGCAGAAGTAATAAGATGTGATGGCATCGCAACGAGATATATTAGATTTCCATTTAAAATTGCTCACCAAAGTAGAAGCCTGGTAAATGGAGGTCTATATGTTTCTCGGGTAATTGCGATTCGTGTATAGAAGCGACATCGAATTTTATCGTTCTCCCGCCCCCCCGTTCCTCCCTGCCTCTCTCTACTTCTTCTGTATTTCTCTTCGTTCGTCAGGCTCGCTTCTGGTCTAGTATTTTCGAAACAGTCGTAGTCGCGTACTCGCACAATCTACGTACGACGATGAAATTGTCTCATTTTCTGTACTAGGTTTTTATTCTATTTACATCCTGCTCTTTCGGTTTCATTTTATCTCAACGTCTTGTTTTTCGCTCGACGTAGTTACGCTATATAACTTGATCCTCGTTCGCAGGGCAGCGAACAGACGACGCCGGCGACCTTTTTAAAGTAAAAATCAAATTACATTTGTCATTAGATGCGCGCCTTGTAATTCGTTATTTACGTGTCAGACGGATGCCAACTTATTGCCTGTTGTACGGAGATCGATGTTTTACTCGAATATGGTACCTATCCGATGTGTACACGTACCTCTCTCTACCTAATACCTACTCTACGCTTGTGTTTTGTTCGACGATGGTAATCGCTTCGACCGACCGACCGACCGACCGAGCGAGCGAGCTTTTAAACGAAGAATTTTTCGGCTCTTTGTCGCAGCTTTGCGCCTTTGTATTAGAGTAAATGCCGATCCTATTAAATACAGATAGGTAAATGTATGCTGGGTCAATAGGCGTTTATCGTTACCTATAGAATTTACTGACACGTTCGAGTGGTGCCATCATCTTATTTCGAGTAGTGCGAGAAGTAATTGAATTCTGTGTGATTCTAGTGTATCGTATCTCTGCTGAATAGTTTACGAAAGAATCTCCGCTTTGGAGTATTTCTTTTGAAATGCATTCTTTTCATTTTTACAATTCGGGTCAATTTTTGAACTGCGTATAAGTACAGGGTGTTCGACGGACGCGTGTCAACACTGCAAATCTGTACATAACCAAGTACCACAAAGAAAACATGGCAGATGAAAAAGTCGCCTATCTTGAAAATTGAAGGGGCAAATGAGTATTTTGAAAAAGAATCTTTTCTAATTAGGGCCAAAAACGGCCGCCGACCAAAAATCGATTACAATTGAGCCAGAATGTCACTTATGGTCTGGATATGTCCTAAAAAAATTTTTGACCCCCTGCGCCCATTCCTTTCGAAATTATCGCCCCCATGTAGAAATTCCAACACGCGATATCTCTGGACGGGGGTGGTTAAACAATTTGAAATTTTCACAGATTATACATTTTACTGAGTACTACGAATAAGAATTTTTTGAAATTTTTCGGTTCTCATTTTCCCAATTTCTTTTTATATGTTGAAATTGAAAAAAAAATTATTGGGGGGAGAGGGGATTCATGACTGGAAATTTTTTTATCAGCTTTGTTGGGTGGTCATCTATCACATATATTTTTTTGGGGTTCCGAAATTATCCCAAAAAAACACGTTTTTCACTATTTTTCCATAATTAATAAGGCAGGTATCCCAACTCAAAGTAAAATTTCGAGTCAATACACGAATAAATTGAAAGTACATATTAAAAGAACTCCATTTCCAAAATTTCAAGTACTGCAATGGATCTCTCGAATATTGGCAAATTTTTCTAATTTCAAAATCATCTCATCGTCCTGTATATCATATGGAAATTTGATCTGATCAACGGAAAAAGCTGAAGTTTTACCTTAATTTCGATTTCCCAAATCGATTAAAAGCGGGTTCGAAACCTTTCGCAGCCTTTAGGACATTTTGGACTTCTCCAGTGCTGGAGAGCAGTTCATAAAAATGGTGCATATGAACATTAGGATGTTTCTTAAAATATAAAATTTGGAAGTTTTGGAACCAGACCCCCTAAAAAGTTTCGTATGGTCCTAAAAATACCATAGCTAAAATTTCATCCTATTTGAATAATAGTAACCTGTGCCACATCAGCGTTGAAGTTACGAACCAAACGCTACCAGCCTGAAGCCCGCCCGTGCAAATAGTTCAAAAATTGGTTAGAAATTTTTTTTCCAAAAAATAGTTTGGAGGTTGAGTAAAGCTTTTTTCCATTAGTCAGAGGACTCGTTTGTCTCGATTTTTTAAAGTTCAGAAATAAAGTTTTATTCAAGCTCCAAACTTTTTTTTTTTAGAAAAAATTTTCTACTCGATTTTTGAACTTTTTCCGCACATTCCCCCTATTTTGACCCTTTGCATTTGAAGAAACACCTCAATGTCCATATGTACCATTTTTATGAGCTGTTCTCCAGCCCTGGAAAAGTCCAAAATTTCCGGAAGGCTACGAAAGGTCTCGAACCCGCTTTCAATCAATTTGGGAGGTCGAAATTAGGGTATGTACCAAATTTCAGCTTTTTTCGTTGCTCAGATCAAATTTCCATGATATACAGGACGATGAGATAATTTTTAAATTTGAAAAATTGGTCAAAATTCGAGAAATGCACTTCAAGACTTGAAATTTTGGAAATGGAGTTCTTTTAATATGTGCTTTCAATTTATTTGTGTATTGACTCGAAATTTTACTCTGAATTGAGATGCTTGCCTTATTAATTATGAAAAAGTAGTAAAAATAGCGTTTTTTTTTTGGGATTGATTTTTTTTGAGCATTTTGCACTCAATTCCGGAAGCCCAAAAAAATATATATGATAGATGATCACCTAAAAAAGTTGTTTTTGACCTTTATTAGAAAAGACTCTTGCCATCGAAACGAATTTTCAAGTATGGAAACGGATAGTGGAGTGAAAACTGAGTAAATTTTGTAATGTTCATTTTTTGACCAACTTCAAAATTGAAGGGACTGTTTTAAACATGTAAAGCTGAATAATTTTTGTTCTTTTCAGTTTTTGCGCAACACAAAAGTTAAAGGATTCATAAAAAAATTGTTTGAAAATAAAGAAACAAAAAAATGAAAAAAACATCATTTTTTCAATTTTCTCTGTGCTATTCATATCCCCCGCGATTTTAACCAAATGATTTCATTTCGTTCAACTTGTTAAAAATGGACCCCTAGCTCAATTTGGAGGAGAGTTATGCGTGGAACGAACTCAAAACATGGAAAAATCCGCCAAAAAATCACATTTTTGGGACTGTGAGAGGTGGCAATACCTTTGAAAAGTCGAAATTCTAATAAGGAACATCTGTGGTCCCTACCAAATCGACATATCTAATTGAAACTTCCTAGCTCAATTCGGAGGGGAGGTAGAACAGGAATAGCCTTTTTTCAAGGTCAAAGAGGGGGAGAACCCCTCATATCTCCCCCACTAATTGGCCCAAAGGCTGATTTTTCGATATCTTATTCAATTTTGGATTCTCTATCGATTGATTCAAAAAAGAATACTTTTTGCAGTTTTCACCCATCAGCACCTCCTCAACTCCGTTCTTCCCCTCTCATATACATTTACGATTTTGGTTAGTATTGAGCCAAGTAAATGATTTTAGCCTTGAAGTGGGGGGGTGAAGAATAAAAAAATAAAAATAAATATCGGACATGGTCAAAAACGAACATAATGGTCTTTTAGAACCCTAAAACGAATTTTGTTGTTATTCCACCCCTTCCCCCTCAACCGCCATTGGTCGACAGATTGTAATAACCTTGCAGCAATTTTTCTACATGAAACTGAAGTTTTCGATTTTTAGTCTGATTTTCCATTTCGTATTATCAATGAAAACGAGGGATGAAGCGGGAGTATCAATGAAATCCGTTTTGGGTTCCCAGAAGACCATTTAGGCTATTTGTAGTCATATAAGGTATAAATTCCATTTATTCCCCCTCTCCCCTCGAAGCTAGATATCATTTACTTAGCTTGATACCGATTAAAATAGTCCAAATTTTGGCAATGGGCTTAGATTTGCTGCAAATTTGACACTTTTGAGTGAGGATGACCTTGGATCAAAATTCATTTACGCTGAAATTTGGGAGAGAGAATGGTGAGAGGTTAAAATGGCAAAAAATTTTCGTTTTCCAAATTAATCGATTTCAAATCAGTAATTGTATTACATCCAAGAACTAGGCCCTCAGGTCAATCAGGAGGGGTGATACGGGGTCTTCCTAAATTTGGCATGTACATTTAGTAAAGGTCCCAGATGTATCTTTTGCGGGGTTGGACTTTTTAGTCTAATTTCATCACCTCCCTTTCCTTCCTCTTTTCTCTCCCTTTTCGCTTACCTTCTCCCGTACAGACTTTTGATCAGTTTTTCTTATTTTTCCAGTTTGCGGCACATTTTACTCCCCTTCAAATTAATCTGGGGAGATTATCATTTGATAAGTAGATTTTAGATGTGCTTTCTGGAGGTTTCAACTTTTCAGCCCTATTGTACATTCTCTGACAGCCTCGAAAATGTAGTTTTGTTTTTTTTTCGATCGTGTAGAAAAATTGCGTTGAAATTTATCACTTAGTCGAGCAATAGTTGAGTAATGTGTTTGCATATCACCTCAACACTCGCCGCACACCTTGTAAAGGGTAGAACAAAGTAATTAATTTTTTCGTCCGTACAAATAAGTAACCTAAAATTCATCTCGTAAGGGCCAAAAAATAATTAAAATGGACTTTCACGATCACGGTACGAATGTTTTAGTGTAGGGAAAATATGCTTATGAAAAAATCTATTTTTGCTATGACGAATACGAGCCGGAAATTAAACGATACTGATAATCATTAATAGGCTGAGATTTATGCTCGGAATATACTTACAGAGGATAAAAATATCAAACAGTCTAGAATGGTTGTCATAAAACCGAATCGCAGCCTCTCTTTGCCTACGAACTCATAGCATGAATATAAATTGGGCGTCTACCGTCGAAAAGTATCTACCCTTAAGTTAGGTCTGTAAGTAAGCGTTGTATTTTAAAAGGACGAATTTCAAAACTAGGGAATTATGCCAAAAAGCCAACAAGCCTTGATACTCTCGTACTATTTGTTAATGGCTTAGATTGCGTTCCGAGTCAATTTACGTATATTTATAGGTAATGTATTTACCAAACAGTAAGTCTAGCTTTTTATTTTTTATATATCTCCCACAGTGGCCTACTTTCTTCGCACGGTATCCTCCGTATACCTTTGAGTGGGGGTTTGGTGAATTTATTTCAGTGCACTTGCTAACGTACCAGAATGATCGGAGATGTTTTTCTTAGTCGATGCCCTGATGAATATGCAAATCTACGTGGATATTGATGGTCATTTAGGGTGGGGAGGGGGCAGTAATAGGCACGTATATTTCAACTAAGCTGCGCGTGATTTCGTAGGTGATATTTTGTTTAGCTTGTGTTACGTTTTCGCTGTGTGATTTGCATTGTTTTCTGTGTGGGGGATTTTGTCCAGAATCACGTAGGGCCATTTCCTGCCAGCCATTTGCATGTACATGGAACTGGGTGGCTGAGTTGCGAAAATCTCTTCAAATTAGTACCTACTACGCTAACCTATTCGTATTTAGTACGTAGACCTACGTGTAAAAGAGTAACTTCGTTCTGTTGTCATGATAAATTGTTGTCGTCGTCGTCGTAGGTTATTCAAATATTTGGTCGGTATACGTGCTCGATTATTAATGGCCATAATGAGTTATGCACCGTACAATGTAGTCCACGTGTACATAACACAAAGAGGTACATACGATGCGTCCTCGCCAGTTGGGTACACTTTACCTGTGCGACATGTATGAGACTTGATCGTGGGTATTATTTTACGGTTGGAAAAAGGTTTAAAAAACTGAAAACGACGTTATTCCAAAATCGTTGTAAATTTCAAAAAATTTTGCCATTTTATATACACGATTACTGGCCAACTACCAATGGTTGGCCAAGGTGCTGATCTTTTGGGACGAGTCTCGAATTTATGGGCATCTTGAGCTTGAGTACGCTATTGGCGAAAGGGTATAGCCGGTTAAGTATGGGGTTTTGGCTTTGGAAACCGATTTTGACCGTTCCTGCCCTAAAAGGTTCCCCTAATCTGGCAATTAAGTTTGACACCATTTTTGGACCCCTAGCTCAAGTATTTAGGGGGGGAGGGGCCAAAATGTGTGTTTTTATTCATAATTTT
>FIZR01009993.1:0-11198 GCA_900060175.1 Ferrisia virgata | reverse complement strand
AACTCCGAGCCCACCTCAACCCAACACCTTCTCTTCTTTTGCCCTTCTCTAAAAAATGAAAGACAAACCCTCAACATCTCTGAAATCTTCCCAACAGTCCCAGATTCATTAATTGCAATGAAAAAAAAATCCTCCTACTAATAAGCAGACTCAATCTGAGCCACCAAATTTAAGTTCTCACCTTCCAATCTATTCAACACTGGGCATAAAAATCTTGAAATTATACACGCCCAGTATAATAAAAATTTAAAAAAAACACACACACACACACAACCTGCTGTAAATACAATTTTCGCACATTTTTATTTTCTTGTAACGCTTCACTCTGCAGACCTTCAGCTTATAGATAAGCAATCACACCGTAACACGTATCGCACCTTAATTCTCGCCAACCTCTTCATTGACTGTATAGGTCTTAAACCTCTCGTTTCTAGTTTACGTCAATGTTTGACCAAGTATGAATTTTTAATTTCTTCGTATACACGAAAAAAGAAAAAAAACCGTAGAAGAAGAAGAAGAAGAAGACAAGACGCAAAATAAAAAAATACCTACCCATAGAAGCGACCAAAATGAGATTATAATCACGTCTCATTATGCAACCATATAATACGTAGACGTACCGCAATGATGTAAGGAATTCCGTTAGTTATGTTCGCTGAATATACGTATATGCGTACATATATATATATATATACACGTCAGTTTTGAAAAGATTTAAATGAAATGTAACAAGCATCGACGCATAATTAAGTCGACGTTACGGTTGCAACTCGACACAAACATTACCATTTATCTGCATCGTACGTAAATGTACGTACGGCCAAGCGACGCTGACGCCGACGCGATACGATACCTAACCATGTAAAGTTCAAAGCCATCTTATTTAGCATGATTATAACTAAAAGAAAAATACGCCAATGTGATTTACAGGCGAAGCAAACGCGCAAAGCACTTCTCCAGTTGGAAGACTGTTATCAAATTAGTCGTAATCACGAACAAGTAATTATCCATCCAATCAATATATACAACAAATACGTTTATCTTTCCGAATAGATACCTACGTTGAGGATTTTTGCTGCTAGTACCTACCTAAATGTATTACATGAAGCTTGATGGGCGACGGATGTTGCGATCCAGTTTCGTTAATACTTTTCGAGACTTTAATTTTCGTCCAATTTGAGCAAATAAACGAACAGATAAGATAATTTTAAAAGATTATTTTACCTTTGGTAATAAAAGAAGCATATAAAATAGGTACTAAGGCAAGTTGGAGGTCGAGATTTAAAATTTATCTACCATTTACATTAAGCTACACAGATAGGTATAGTAGGTACCTGTGTATTACAAGTCACGAAATTCATTTTCGTATAAAAGGTTTCTACGTTTGCAAAAAATCCCCTTTTACCTTCGTGTGCTTTGGTTATTGGTTAACCTTTTTTTTTTCCAAGCCAATCTGATTATCAGAAAATGAATTAATCGTTTAGGTTGTCATTTTTATCGTGTGGTTATGACTGTTTGAAAGATGTTTTTGATGGGAACATGATTTTGACCCTTTATACTGTACGGCTTCAAATCAAACGAATGTAAGTGTTATGATCTTGATAAGAATATTTGAAACGGTATTTTTGAATGGATTAAAAATTTCAAACAGTCATGAGGCGCTTCCTGCAGAGTCCGATCGAATCATTTAAATACTCATTATGACAAATTAATTGTATGCGCTACAGCAATAGCTCTTCACTTGGATTAAATAGCTACGGTTCGATCTTCACTAGCTCGTCTAGCTAGCTCAGTGTTATCTTTTGAGCACAGCGAAAATGTGTGATCGAGATTCAAGACACAGGGTAATCGAAACATGTATTCAAATAATCAAAAAAACACCATTTTAGTTATCTATTAAATTAGCATTAATCTGCACTACTCTTAACAGCGGAAAGGCTGTAAGGGGATAGAATAGCTGAAACTCTCAAAAGGCACATTTAGAACATTTACGAAATCTACATATCAAATGTCAACCCTCTAGCTCAATTTGGAAGCGAGATATTGGAAGAAAAAACTTGGAAAATAAAAAAAGTTGCCCGAAAACCCACTTTTTTGGGGCTGCGGACTATAAACGAGTGAAATGGAATTGAAAGCCAATACCTCCTGAAAGCTACATATTTACTTTCGTTGCATTTATAATACTAAATTTCAACATCTTACCAGCGAACCTTTTTGGCTGTCTGGTTGCGATTTGAACGAAACTTAGCTAGATGAAAAGAGCATGTACAACCCCCCCCCCTCCCCGGAAAAATATTTTCAGCTGCTGAAGTTCATTTTTGGATTTTTGGTAATTTTTTGAAAATTTACACCACTTATAAATTTTGTAAAAATAAAATATTTCACAATTAATCGCGAGAATTGATCTAACTTATTTTCCAAGCGTCCTGAAAGCCTCATCTTCGAAAAATTATTTTCCTCCATATTTTCAAACAAACGATGGTTTTTTCAAATCAGTGCTAGAAGTGGAAAGTGACTTTAAAGTGAATAATTTAGACCATCAAAGGCCACATTTGGAACTGCGCTCAATCTACGTGACAGATCCATAATACACACAAGAAATAAGGCTACTTGTAATAAGAAAAACTGACCAAAAAACTAAAATTTCGGGGCTGCGAGGAGGCGTGATGAGACTGAGACGTCGAACCTCTCAAAAGGCACATCTAATACCCCTACTAAATGCGCATATCGAAATTTCAACTTCTTACTTCAATTTGGAAAGGAGTTATACGAGGAACAAACTGAAAACAAGAAAATTTGCCCAAAAACCCACATTTTTAGGTGCTATAAAGAAAAGCAATGGGTCTCAAAAGTTGAAACTCCCAAAATGCACATCTATGGCTTATACATACCAAATTTCAACTCCCTAACTCAATTTGGAGCGAAGATGGTGAAAGAACAGCTTTTTTTAATGTCAAAAAGGGAAGTCCCCTCATATCTTCCCTCCTAATTGAGCTAGAAGACTGATTTTCAGATATGTTATACAACCTTGAACTGTCTATCGATTGGCTCAAAAATGAACATCTTTTACAATTTCAACTCCTCAGCATCCCCTCCTCTAAATTTGAACATAACTGTATTTTAAAACCGAGGTCAACTTCACTCCAGAAAAACAAATCCCCCGCCAATCTAAGCCTATTTCCCGAAATTTGATCGATTTTGGTTGGTTTTGTGCTGAACGAATGATTTTTAGTTTCGAGAGAAAAAAATAAAAATAAAAATTTGACACGTCCAAAAGTTGTAATGTTCTTCTAGGACTCCAAAACAAATTTTGTTAACCTCCCCCCCCCCTCATAGGTCGCTGGTCGATAGACCGCGATAGCCTGGTTTTCATTAACAATATGATATGGCAAATTAGGCAAAAAAAATTTTTAATTGAAAAGTTAAGTTATTTATTTATTCAACAAAACTTTGGTTGCTGCTCAACCTGAATTTCACTGTTCATTATATCAAAATTTCCAGTCGTTCTGGAGCCTCAGACTAAGCATAAGTTTCATTTCTTTGGAATTTTCGAAATTCTCTAGAACAGCCGAATATGAACTTTAGCAGCTGAAAATTTTATCCTCGCCCTTTGAAACCCATTCCTACAGATCGAAGTAGTTTTCCTGGAATTTCTAGCTGGACAGTTGATAAAAATTTTTCTGTGTCCATTTTCGCACATTCTTAATTTTTGGATATGTCAAGTATATATGTAACTTTACCCCGCCTCAATTTTAATCCAAGTTCAATGCCGCACATATATAATCCTCCAGTCTAAGCCTATTGCCAAAATTTGATCGAATTCAGTCGGTGGCGGTATCAAACTAAGTTAATTATTTTCACTGAGAGGAAGGGAAGGGAGAAGGGGAAGGCGATAAAATAAAAAATATTTGATACGACAAAAAATGGCTTTGATGATCTTCTAGTACACGAAAACGAATTTCGTTGATACATACCTCCTCATCAGCTCATCCGCTGAAGGTCGATAAACCATAATAGTTTGGTTATCTTCGACAATGTGACATAAAATCAGCCTAAAAAATTGATGAAAAATCGAAAAGAAATTAAGTATATTGCCAACCTTTTCACTCATTAAATTAAGCCTATCGAAGGGCATTTCTAACACCTACTTTTACGATGAAATATGATCATTCTGAAAATCGCTACTGTCTCCAATCACCTAGATCATGTGACTAATTCTTAGAAAAAAATTTCAATTTTTTTTTTTTTTGATGAAAAAATGACACTTTTTACATTGTCTCTGAAAGAATGATCAAGTTTGAAAATCATAAGTCGTATTCAAACCATTCGTGGTAAAAAAATTTTCATAATTCTTGATTTTTTTTTTCAAATTTTACACCACTCAAGTGTCAATTCATCACGTTCATTTGAACCCATTTTGCAACTGTTACACATTATTGCGTTCCGATTTCTAAAAGAAAAAAATCTAAAAACGACCCACCCTAATGCACATTTTGAACATAAGAAATCTATAACATTTGGGTATCTACCAGTCCCAAATAAGAATTTTCAACATTTATTTTTTCGAATTTATACCTCAGAAATCACACTATAATTTTCCTTATTTCATCGTTCATTACCATTATCTAGGAAAATTAATTTCTCTTCAGTTGTACCGACAAAATTCAGCTTAGCCCGCATCTTCGTTTATACGTAATTATCGACTTATTTTTCACGTTACAGAATCTCGATAACGAATAAGATAGCAGTAAAATAATCGATATTTAAATAATTTTCTAGGATCAATACGCATCTTCTGAAAACGGCTAATACGATTAAATTATCGTTTTGCAGATAATTTCGCTATTGAACCAGATAACCAATCAAGATATAAATTTCAATATTTGTGGCTTTTTCACGTTAGATGGAAATCTCATAATATCGGTAAGTGAATATTACGCGCATTAATATACGTATACGTATATGCCTATAAGTAGGTAAATCGTGTAGTTAAATTCCTAATAAAAATTGCATATATTTGCACTGGAGTCTTCGCCTTGTGCTACCAAACACCGTAGGATTCACCTCCGTTACCCACAAACCAATTACTCGTACCTACATCTATATCTACTACTAAATGCAACGCTTATAGAGGATACATCAACATCGTCTTCTCTGCACATTTTACCGTACGTATAGGTAAGCAGAGGTGAAGAAAAAAAAAACCTCGTGTACTTTTATATTTATTACAACCATTACAAATGTAAGTACACGTTACGCGCAGCTTTTTATCAACCGAAATTCAACGATACGCTATCATTACAAAATTTAAACAATCGCAACCGACTATTAAATATGAAATAGATCGCCTGCCGGCTAAATATATTCATCACACGAACGTTAAATATTCGCTTTACGCTAGAATAAGAACTAGTTTTTTTTTCCCTCTACCTATGCATGTACTTGTTTGTATGTGTGTGCATCGTCGCAAAACACCCAATGTTATAAAGCTGCTCGTGTACCTTTTGCCAATATACTCGTACTTACTTGGCTGCTCGACATCCTAAAGGCAATCTAAATAGTAGCGTATTTTGTTCGTACCGAGCTCGCACGTTGCGAATAATTCAAGAAATACACGAACGAAAAGAGATAGACAACAACCACGAGTAGAAAAAAAAAACATTACACGGCAGATTAACACGTTCGCGATCTCATTCGTTAATAACGGAAGTGATAAGACGGACATTTTTCACAAAGTGTCACGTACCTCGAAAATTTACCGTACTTGGAAACACTCTTGAAATTACCGAAACGAGGGTGGTAAATTTTTTCTGCATTCCTTGCAATGTGATAAAGGTAAATTATAATGTAAATGGTTTTTTTTTTACTTCGTGTTTCAGATTTTAAGTTGGTGTATCAGTTCGATTTTGATTTTACTACAATTCAGAACTCCAACATGATTATCGTGCATCAATTTCATTCAATTTTTTTTTTTCAGCTACAGCTGCATAAAAGTAATAGTGATACGATAGCATACGTTAAAATTATTATTTTAGCAGCATACAGGGTGTCCTATAAATCATAGTAACTTGCTCAAAATTGAGAATTTCATGTTGTAAAAATTTCAGGCCAGCAACATGATAATGTACCGATATTAATAAGACACATTGTGCACCTGTGGTAAAAATAAACCAAATTAATTGCCAAAGAATTGCATTTTGTTTACTTCTTTGAATATATGAACACTGAATAAAGACATGAAATAATAGAGGAGAGGGATGTTACACCCTAACATTCGGCAGATCTGTCCACCGTAGAATGGAATAAAACGACGGGTTTCATTTCTTTGAATTTCCAAGTCATTCGAACATTATAATTTTTTCTCGATCTGGTTATTTCTGTCGACAATCACTTGTCAATCCTGCACCCGCCCCCTCATCCCACCACCACAAACCGACTGGTTTCGTTGTGAGATAAATGGTGAAATTAAATTCAGTTCCATTTTACCAAAGTAAAATTTTAAATGGTACGATAGAAGCTCTCCTAGAAGAAAAATCCTTTCCATATGTTCGATTCAGTCAACGCAGAACCAATGTGAAATTAAAAGAAAAGCAAGAACGCACCTTGGAAGGGAAAATGGAAGCTTTTTCTCGGTTATTTAGAAAGTTTAACAGT
Organism: Ferrisia virgata; assembly: GCA_900060175.1. Classification (NCBI taxonomy): domain Eukaryota; kingdom Metazoa; phylum Arthropoda; class Insecta; order Hemiptera; family Pseudococcidae; genus Ferrisia; species Ferrisia virgata. The sequence continues at coordinate 4,544 of FIZR01009993.1, read as the reverse complement.
TATATTTTAATTATTTAAAAAATTCAAAATTTTCAATTTTCATCCTCGTTTCTGTAAGCTTAGTGGGAATTTTTTAAAGGAAGGGGAGGGGGGCTAAACTTGAAGTCCCGAATGCAATGAGGGCAAAATTTTGGAAAAATGATATTTTTAAGCCAAAAAAATGCATTACTTGGAGTTAAGGTTTCAAATTTTTGAAGTCTCATAAGAAAGCAGTAGATTTTTAGCGATATGGGTATTAAATTCAGCATGAATGTAAAAAAATCGAAATTTTCACGCCTAAGGGGGGGGGGATTGTAGTCCCAGTAGCCCTCCTTAAGTGCGCCAATGCTTGCTTCACTTTGGCTTTTGATTTTTTCACTTTTATTTTTATTTTATATTTTTATTCGTCATTTAAACATGCACACGGAGCCCAACAAAATTTATCGAGCGAAAAGCTTGACTTTAGCATGACCACTCGTATAATTTTTCAGGAGGCACCCCACTCCCTTAAAAAAATACACCACATATAAAATTGAAATTAAATTTATGTCTGAGCGCAGCGAAAACCAAACTTTGGAAAAGTGAGATTTTTAATGAAAAAAAAGCATTTCTTGAAATTTTACATTCAATTTTTTATATTTTTCGCAGGAAAAAAATTTAAAGCAAAAGAGTTCCTAAATTTTACGAAAATTTTCATATTTTCATCAATTTTCATGATGTTTTAAATACTTTCTTTACATTTAGGCAGATTTTAAAAATTTTTCTTGTCATCCGCATAATATTCAGCATTTAGAAAGAAAAATTGGTGAAATGGTAAGGAAGGGAAGGGGGGGAGGGGTTGAATTCAACAGTTGAGAGGGTAATGCTAAATAGTTCATTTTTGAACAAGAAAGGTCCAAAAAGTCTTGATAAATTTGTTGAAAATTCGCAAATCTTGCATTTTTGATTTTATAAAAAAATTGGTCAGAAGAACCATCGAATTGCAAATACAAAAATCTGTATTATGTCGCAAACCGTTGATCCTACTAAAAACTTGCGGACACCCTACTAATTGGTAATTTTATTGTCAAAAATTTCAATCCTATGTAAATTTTTTCCAATACCCACCGTTTTCGAATATTTTGAAAAATTTGATTTTCAAAATTCAGAAAATCATCGATTTGCACACCTTTAACGAATCCATGGCTACGTTAGCAGATTTCTGGCCGAAAATTAATATGTAATTCATCAAGATTCGGCATGTCAAAATGAATCTTTCGGGTATGGTTAAATTTTAACCCCAAAAGCACTAACAACGAAAAATCCTAAAGGCATACCGGTATGGGCCCAGGGCTCCCGCAGAATTTTCTTATGGAGTAGCAAGCATACGCAGATTTAGGAACGTGGTGGAGGGGCTAAGTCTTCACAGATGTTAAATAAGCCCCACTTCCTCGAGAGTTTTTCTGTGTATGCTGAAATGCAAACATTTTTTCCAAATTTTTGTTTCGTCACAGAGGTGGCTTGCACCTCTCCTTACCTACGACCCCTACATACAAGAATAGGTTCAATTTTTTGGAGGGTTTTAAGCCCTCCATCATCATTTCTTTAAAAAAAATGAGTCATATCAGAGCATCGATTCATTCAAAATGGCTCGAACCAAGCGAGGGTAAAAATTTACTTGAAACTAATAGCGAAATGGTCCGAAAATGTGCATTTAAGGGTATTTTTGACCTCCAAAAACACAAATCATCACTTATTAAGTTTTTAAAAAAATATTTGGGTAGGTTATTCGTCTCGCTTTTTTGAAACATTTCAAACTTCTCTTGATAAACTGATCTATAAAATAAAATGTTTTTCAATGTTTGGTCACACATCGTTTGAAAATATTTATAGTAATTAATTTCATTTTCTAAATGAATGAAAGACCAATTGCAAGCCTTATCAGCTTTTTCAACGACGACTAAAAAAATTCTAGTTGCTCGCTGCAAAGAAAGAACATGCAAATTGTAAATACAAGAATAGATCATTATCTAGTCGCCAAAAACTTATCTTACCCTCCTACGAAATGATAGTCGAGCCAAGTGACCACACTTATACGTAGATTCTTAATCTTACAAATCGATTCGATCGATATATTGTGCTAATTTACGGAACTAAATATATAGGCTACAGAGCTCGTTTTTTAGATCATACCATCTCGCACAGGTAAGCTACACAGCGTAGGTGCAACTTTCGGCAACACGAGCGACCAATTTTAAATGGGAGAAAATTTACGTCAACGGCACACGAATTACGCATTAAGGTGATTTATCGTTTGCAAGACATTTCACGCTTCAACTTTTACACACACACACACAGACATACATATATGCATTCGTATTCATTCTTACGCGATATACATATACAACTATATGTACCTATATGTAAGATGGTGTAGCGGGATCCCGGTCGGGGTCGGGGCGACCTTATTTAAACGAGTTGGCAATTGTGAAAAATGTCGTAGCACGAAGTACAAGTTCGCGGCGTTAAACATCTCGCATGGTAGGATGATAATGAGTGCTTAGAAGTATCAACTTTATAGTACGTATGTACGTAACGGTAATTTTTTTAAATTTACATCAATCATATAAAATGCCCCATGTTGTAGCTTGCGGCTGTGTATGCAGATGTACGTACAACGTACATCTACTTAGTACGCTTTATTATCATTTTTTTTTCTCAATCGAGTAGGTACCTACTCTACCTATGTAGGTACCTTCTTCGTAACGCAAAAGGTGTATATATATACATATATATATATCTTTACTTATACGGATTTAGCGAATCAATCATTCGTTATGTATTTAAATTAATCGTACAACATTGATTCGCCAAAAAAAAAAAACAACGAGGTTCATCTTTTTACAATTCATAAAGAACACGTGTCAAAAAAAGATTAAACCATAGATGACCTATAACAATTAGGAATTTATAAAGATTTTACACACACACACACACGATCGCAAATTCGCAAATCAATAAATTATCATAATACTATAAATAGGTAGAAGCAGAAGGCAAAAAATTAAAAAAAAAAAGTACCAAAAAATCTCACATGAAACGCACACAACGTGCCATCAAATATTTGTACATGTAGCCGATGATAAGTAAGTACTTGCCTACTTGGGCATAAGAAGAGTTTATCGACACAAACGAGATCTGATCAACGGTCGTTAATCTAGATACTCGCGTATATTTTCTGGTTCATCGGGTAAAATTATTATTAAAACAGTTATCGCGCGCCGTTTAATTTCGTATCGTACATCTACATACTAATCAGCACAATATATACTATATGAATCTAATTTACATCATATAAACGTTGGAATGTTATTAATGAAGTTTTTCTCCCCTCAACTAGCCCTCCTTTCCACACAGCATACTCGATGCGACGCGACGTCTCGAAAACATTGTGAACATTATTAATTTGTAAAGATCTACAGTTTACAGCGGGGGGTTCACACGCCTGAAAAACTTGGCGGGTTATCTTTTAATTTATTTCAACGACTTTATCCCCCATACAATCATCATATAATACAAATACACACATTCCGTGCTCATTTCTACGCAATGTGTATTTTTCGCTTATACTCTTTCTTCGCCTTCTCATTTTCCTCTTTTTTTTTTTTTTTTCTGATATACATCGCATCGTTCTTATTTTATACTTATGCGAAAAAATTAAACCTAAGTACAGTATTTGCAAGCGAATATACCAGTACAAATTTTTCAATATATGTCAACGTCTGTCTGATACTCATGTGCGAACATATACCATATCAATGCACGCCATATTTCTCCTTATACAGAGTAATTTTTTTTTTCTCAAACGAAGATCTCGTACAATTGATAACACAGCTGAGTAATCAACAAAGCCTCTCGTGAGGTGATCGTACTTCAGGTACATTTCATAGATACGCGGTCTCACGAAGCGAAGATTGAAAAATGTCACGAGCGAATATGTCGGTAAGGTCATTACTTTATAGCAAAAAAAAAAAAAAAATGAAAGGTAAAAATGCACGTCAAAAACTTACATATCGGTGAAAAGCATCTGAAATTTTTTAAATATAGCATAGGTCGTGAATTTCAGCATAATGATTCGATCTAGGTGTACGTATCTTGTATTTACAGAACGTGTAATTTATACAGAAAAAATATTTGTGATTGTGTAAGTAAGTAAGTAAGGGTAAGGAATGTAAATAGTAGAGATATAAATGTAGGAGGAATTTTATTTAAGACAGGACGGCCCTGTTGCGAAAAATTTTCGCAAAAATTGGCAACTTGTCGTGAATGAGTATAGATTGCGATTTTAATCATTTTTAGGAATTTAAAATTATAATTTTTTCATTAATAATTTAATTTGTTTCTCATTTTAACATTCTTTATCTTCAATTAACTTTCGATAAAAGACTAAATTGGACCCCCCCCCCCCGATTTCTCTCTCTAAAAGAAACCTTAATGAAAACCTTGAACTTGATGAAAGTAATTAAAAACCCTAAATTCAATCCATCCAGGTCTCTATTACTCCAAACCTATAAATCACTTATCCG
>FIZR01009992.1:0-24000 GCA_900060175.1 Ferrisia virgata | reverse complement strand
TTTGTTTTTTTCTTTTTTTTTTTTAAAAAAAAAAAAAAAAAAAAACATTTTTCTTAAAAAATAGGCATTTTTTATTGGATTTTGTTTTCATATTCATGTTCAGCGATCTTGAAAACCTCCACAAACGAAATTTCAGCCATATCTGTTGGTAAAAAAATCTGGTTTTCTTGACGAACGAGAATATGAAAATTGACTGTGAGTCATACCCGATTTTTTTTATCAATAGATTTGCTTGAAATTTTTGCTCACGGGGGTTTTCGTGATCGCTGAATACGAATAAGAAAAAGAAAATCAATTAAAAAAAGCCAAGTTTTCGAGAAAAGCAGCTTTGATCAGAAATAAAAACTTTGTGTTGAATGAGTTGCATACCCAACATTAAATTGAAGGCGCAAATAGCAATGCTTTTTAAATAAACCTGGTTTTATCAAAAATTATGGAATTTCAACGCAGTCAACGTCGATTATTGTTAATTAAAAGTCTCTGATTACGATTTTAACATCTATTTTAAGTTTTATAGTTGCATTTTTAATGTTAAGTCCAATGTTCCTTCTGTATCCCGCAAAGCAATTCGTGTTTTTCAACCTGTAACTTCGGATTGTAAATTTTTTAGCCTTGTCCAAATGCATCTTTCAGCGTTATCTCCATCCAAAGTCTAATGAAAAAATATTCCATATTTATTTATTTTTTTAGACCCACTTTCTATGTCATATTGTCAATGAACACCAGGTTATTACAGTCTATCGACCAACGGTGGCGGCGTAAGAAGGGGAGGAGAAATTCAAAGAAAATTCGTTTTGGGGTGCCAGAAGACCATTAGTTTATTTTTATTTTTTTCCCCAAACATTAAAAACATTTACTCTGCTCGATAGCGACCAAAATTGCTCCAATTCGTTCAATCAGCTCAGTTTTGTGGTGAATTGGACATATATGAGCGGGGATGACCTAGGGTCAAAATTCAGCTTTACCTCATTTTGAGGGAGGGGTTCTGAGGAGCCAAGAAAATGGAAATTGTTCCTCTAAATTTGTTAACATATCGAAAAATCAACCGCCTAGGTCAAAGGGGCTTTACTCTCTTTGACTTTGAAAAACGGCTATTCCTCTCCTATCTTCCCACCAAAATGAGCTAGGAAGTTAAAATTTGGTATGTGTATTTAGTAATGGCCTTGGATATGCTGTGTGGGTGTCTCAAATTTTCAGCCCCATTGCAGCTCCTCACAGCCCCAAATATGCGGTTTTTTCTCATTTTTTGAGTTTGTTCCTCGCATAACTCCCCTCCAAATTGAGCTAAGAGGTTGAAATTAGGTATGTACAGTCGGTAAGGACCCTAGATGTGCCTAAAATGAACGCACACCTGTCCATTTGTTTTGGCTACATGCTTTTGCGTCTTGGAATTAAAATTTTCCAAAAAAAGCACAAATAAGAAAATAGTAGGTACATGAGTACATATCACCAAGTACAACTCGCATTGCATATATTATAAATTTGCAACGCAAAGTTTATTGTTTTAGCACATATTTTGATGCTGTTAAAAAAAATACTCCACCATAGGGCATAAAATTAGTTGAAAATAATTAAAAAACTAATCTAAAAGACTTTCAATCAACATGAAATTTGTATTATTATCGATTTACTAGGTGCTCTGTATCACCCTTCTATATCTTACAAGAAAAACCGCTGGAGTTCGCTCACTTAGGTTTTGCTTCCCAATTTGGATGTAATTTTCATGGGATGTAATCGAAAGTGCACCCTGTCAAATGGAGCAGGGGTGGTTTCGCAACATTGTATTGTATTGTAGGGAGTGGGGACGAGATATCATAGCTTCTATAACCATTTTAGGTCGATTTTTTCTCACATATTTTGTAAAAATAAAATTATTTGCATTGAAATTTTATTAATTCTTTTTTCGTTTTATTTTTATCGAATATTCATCACAATAAAAGTTCAGATATATTTATGGCGATAATTGTTTTCCATATTATTGCAGTTGTGACAATTATATTTATCGCTATATGCTCCGAAAATATTGTGAATTTGACTTTTTGAAACTTGAGTTATTTCCAAATATTTTCGACATCAAACTGATGGCTTACTAAGAGATGTCAGTACTTCGGGTACTTTATTTTTACTGTGCTTATGGTGCGCACAATTCGTATTCGGTGATTTCTTTCTTTCTAGTTGGCAGTAGTCATCTGGGTATCCGTAATATCTTTGAATTGGTAACGATTGCCAAAATTTTCTATTACCATAGTTGTCATTTTTTTTCATGTACATACGATAAGGATTATCGAATCTCAGATAATGTACCTCGTCACCTGTTTTAGGTTGAGGAGTCCATCCGATTTTATCAGCGACTGAAGGTTTACTGAAATTGGAAGAAATTATACGTAATTATTTTTACAGTTTTCAAACTAAAATGGAATTAAATTTGAGAATAATTTTCTCCCTTCAGACAGGTAGCGTTTGGTTCGTGACTTCAACGCTGATGAAACACGAGTTAATACTATTCAAATCAGCTGAAATTTTAGCTATGGTGTTTTTAGGGCCAAACAAAACTTTTTAACGGATGAGGTTTCAAAAATTCAAAATTTTGTATTATAAGAATCACCCTAAATGTTCATATGTACCATTTTTATGAACTGTTCTCCAGTATTGGAAAAGTCCAAAAATTCCTGAAGACTACGTCTCAAAACCGCTTTCAATCGATTTGGAAGATCGAAAGTAGGGTATGTACTAAATTTTAGCTTTTTTTGTTGATCAAATCAAATTTTCATGGTTTAAACGAAGATGAGATAACTTTGGAATTTGAAAAATTTGCCAAAATTCAAGGAATGCATTTCAGGACTTGAAATTTTGGAAATGGTGTTATTGTAATATGTACGTTCAACTTATTCATGTATTGATTCGAAATTTTACTTTGAATTAGGTTACCTGCCTTATTAACAATGAGAAAGTAGTGAAAAATGTGTTTTTTTTTTGGTTTTGCTTTTTTTTGAGCATGTTGAACTTAATTTCGGAACCTTAACAAAAATATATGTGATAGATGACCACCTAACAAAGATATTAAAAAAATTTCTAGTCGTGAGTCCCCCCACATTTAAAAAATTTTTTTTTTGAAAATTTCAACATACAAAAAATTGAGAAAATGTGAACCGAAAATTTTCAAAAAATTCTCAATCATAGTATTCAGTAAAATGTATAATCTATGCAAATTCTAACACTTTTTACGCTCCCCTTCCAGAGATATCGCGTGTTGAAATTCCGACATGGGGGACGATAATCTTGAAAGGAGTGGGTGCGGGGGTTCAAAATTTTTTTTTGGGATGTTTTCAGACTATGAGTAATATTTTTGTTCCAGTTTGATCGATTTTGAATCGGGGGCCATTTTTGACCCTTATTAGGTAAAACTCCTTAAATTTAAAATGAAATAAAAAAAGAAAACGTCAAAACCTAAAGATTTTTTTGATCGTCTTCAAAAATTTTTTGCACCGCTGTTTTTTCGAACCTTGAGTTCAAGCCCGGTAAAGAGGCAGTGACTTTGGGTCAAAATCCAGTCAATTTGAGGAAGGAAGTGCTGAGGGCTAAAATGGATAAACTATTCGTTTTTAAATCAATCGATAGAGAATCAAATGTTGTATAAAATATCCAAAAATGAACTTTCCATGTAAATTAGGAAAGGAGATATGGAGGGTTTGACAATTTTTTTATCTTGAAAAAAAGGTTATCCCATGCATATCTTTGCACACCCCCCCCCCTCCATGAGCTGGGACATTGAAATTTGGAATGTAGATTAAGTAGAAGTCTTAAACGTGCCTCTTGGGATTTAAACTTTTCAATTTTCTTGCACCCCCTCACAGTTTTGAAGAAGTGGTTGTTGGGTCAGTTTTTCATATTTTTTGAGTTGATCCCACGCATATCTCCCCTCCAAATTGAGGTAGGAGGTTGCAATTTGGCATACAGATTTAGTATGGGTCTTAGATGTGAGGGGGAGGTCAATTTTTCACCCTTCTTGCACCCCTTCACAGCCCTACAAGTGGAAATAAGGAGTACATGGGAAGGTTCAAGCTCCGTCTCTACCCCCAAATGCTGAATTAACTACTTTAAATGTCCTCATAAACATAAAAAAATTAACACTTTGCAGAAGTAAATCAGAAAAATTCAGAATTTTTCGGTTCAAAGGTGTCCTTAAATACTCATTTCTTAACTTTTCATTCTTAATATGTATTTTGCAAAATTTTTACTCTCTCAACTTTCTGATTTTCCTTATCAACAAAAAAACCCGCACATCTCCCCTCCTTTTTTTTAGTAATAAAATAGTAATACCTACTAAAGCTTCCCAAAATTTCGGTCCTATCTCCGCCTATGCACAACCCAGAAAAAGTGATTTTAGTGATTAAAGAAATAAAAGTTGTACAACATACCCAAAAATGCACCTCTTATGCCAATTAGCTGGGAAGATAAAGCAAGTTTTTCTCCTATTTTCCCATAAAAAAGTCAGTTCCATGGATTTTTTATTTCTCATATTAAACAAGGAATTTGAAATTTTCCATGTACATTTAGTAGAGATTGTACATATGCTTTTTGAGGGGTTCGTTTTTCTGTCGTGTTGCCCTCTGCTCCCTCCCTCAACTTGCAAACGTAATGTATTGGTGATTTTTGCTACTTTCCATGTTTTTATTTCCATATATCTCCCCTCTAGGCCGAGCCAGCGGACTGAAATTCAGTACGTAGATTGAGTCGAGTCCTTCGATTACTTACTGCAAAATCAACCTGTATGCCTATTTCCTACGACTCTATCTTTAACTAAAGAAATGTATGTTTTACTTTTTTTTTTTCAGCAGTCGAAGAAATGGTACAGTCTTTAAATTTTGACCGATCTCCGCCTATAGTGATTACCTATCAAGTGACAGTAACTGAGGATATAATAAAAGCATATTAAAACATTTTATAATTACCCATCCACCATGAAGGAGTAAAGCAATTCCGTCATGAAATCTACCATAGCTTTATCTTTTTTTTTTAGACGTATTTTCTTATCAACCAAACCATCGAAAATAGCGTATAAACCGGCATCGACGTGACTAGCTCCTTGAAACAAAATCGAATATTGTACATTGCATTACGATCCTTAAGCGGTGATTTTGCTCGAGTTAAAATTCCAATCAACGTAAGAAATTTTTTACCGATACGTACCGTAATTTTTATTTGTTTGTATAATGCTGGTAACCACAGAAGACGAAAATACCCCACGATAAGCACTTTGCATATTATACATAGGACTGTCAGTATGACGAACATACCTAATAATTTGTTCGTAAAGTCCTTGACTAAATAATCCATCCGTTATCATCTGAAAATGTATGAAAGAAATATGTAAGTAGGTATTTTTTACAGGCTGCGTTCCGTATTCAATTCATTTTATACGTAAAATTAAGGTTACGTTCTACGAACTAACTTTTTTGAAAGGTAGTTCTTTTCCAGTAATAAATCCATTTCCATAATATTCTTGCTTAATTGCCTCAGAAGTATTTTCAAATAGGTGAGGTGGCATTAAGGAATAAAATTCAAATATATATTTCATGTTTTTTTTATAGGTTAAATCTAATACTTGAAGGGGAACTATGAGAGCCAATAAATCTGAAACCAAATTCATACGTACATAAATTTAAATAAAGCCAACAAAATAAGAATAACTACGGCAACATTAATAAAGATAATTTTTGAACACTTACACCCGAGTACCATTCCCTCATATTCCGATTCTACATGCAATATCGGCACATTTTTGGACAAGTTATTATCGGCCAGAGCTTTAAAAGGTGTTTTTGTCAAATATGCACCCGCATGGCATACTTCTATTGTACCAGAAAAAACTTCCAACGGTGTTAAGAAGTAAGGCTGCGTAGGTATACGAATGTCTTAAGATTGTGAATATTTTTCAAATAAAACATATCTATTTAAAATTATCTATCGATCGGCAATAACCGATAAACAGCCTTACTCGAAACTGTAAGTCCAAATCCCAAAATAAATCGGCATTCTTTAATTTTAAACATTCAACCATCTCTTTTGAGTTTTTGGTAGGACAATTAAGTTGATTAGCCACCGTTTTAGTAAGTTCTCTACCATTGGCGTGAAAATTTAGGTAGAAGAAAGCATTTGCGCTGATTACAATTGCACGATGAAATAAGCCTAGAAATTCAAATATATAAAATGTATATTATGCAAAAAAGGGAAGAACATGGTTTGTAAAAGTTTCAAAGCATAACGAATTCTCACTATTATTCCGGTAAGAGAGGAGAGGCGGAGGAGGATTTTTTTTATTTGATATGAGGCGATAGCTCCGTAAATTTCGAAGTTACTGTTTCGCTATTTACTCTTTGTTTAGTTAATTTTTTTCTTTACTTAATTTTTTTTATTACTTTTATTAATTTTTATACTATTATCTTTAAATTTTTTTGATTTTTGATTTTTTAAATATTTTTATTTCAACCTTTTTCATTTTTCGATGTTTCGAGTTTTTGATCAAAAAATTCAAATCAAAAATCAAAAACGTCACGTTTTCAGAAAATCACCACCAGCCCTAAGACCAGGTAAAAATTGTTTCAGCTTGAAGAAACTCTGAAAAAGTGCTCTCATACAGCATGATAATAATATTTTTGCCAGACAAAAAAAAATCAAAAAAAGCTCTGCACAGGTGTCGAGGGTACTTTTTTCTACAACATATTCCAAGATTCGCTAAATTTTATTCAATCGTTTCCGAGAAATCCTGCAACATATTCTAAAGGAACGAACAATGACTAAAATTTCTTAAAAATGGCAAAAATTCTGATTCATTGTCTTTTCAAAAGGACTTCACTGTTTCATCACTTCAAATTAACATTATTCTTTGCATCATGCTAAATTGTTTTTATCAACTTTCAATTAGGAAAGCATGAAAAAATTCATTTGTCCAAAAAATACTACCTTAGAGATTGCTTAGACTACCTTTGCAACACAAAGTCTCACTACAGCTGCACAAAATAATATTTATTAAATTTTCTTGAAAACATCCATCCCTCTCCTACCCTCTTTCTATGTTCAATTTTGAACATTCATAAAACTTTATATTGTTATATTCCATGTTGAATTCTCTTCTCAGTTCTCACCGAAGCTCTTTCCAAATTTCTACCTTTAAGCAACACAAATAAATTGAAGTTTGAAATTCAAATGACTATGTACAACAGAACAGAATCAGCCATGCACATCCACTCAGCTACCCAGGATTTTTTTAGAATCCCACACAACTGTGCCCTCATCTTTCTTGATCTCACGAGTTCTGGATTTAAAATCTCTAGCAGTCTGGTGTATTTTCTTGTATACTGCACTGGTCTTATTGTGGTCTGCATATTCCTGTATTCCATTGCAGATTGGTTAAGGTAAGCTTCCCTGTCTCTACAACAACACTGCTGGACTGATCTGTTCAGAAGCCTGCTGCTCTATAATCAGCAGGGTATCCTCTGTTATCCATGGCTGCTTCTTTTCTGATACGCGTTCTCTTTCCTTAATAACTGACTCACGTGCACGAGTAATCTCAGTTTTGATTCCTCCCACATGGTGTTTGGGTCATTTGCCTCCAAATACATGATATTTATCCTAGGAGCCACCTTCTTCAATTCAACATTGACACGAAAAGTTCGTGCTTTCTACTTTGGCTTTTTAGCGAAAATTTACAGCCGTACTCCTGCCACCAGAAGTTGATAATCTGATGCTGTATCAGCTCCTGGATTTGTTTTAGCTTTATTGAAGGAGGATTTCCATCTCTACTGGATTAGAATGTGGTCAATTTGATCACGAGTGTGACCATCACACAACTTTCTCGAGTATAGTTTGCGATTATGTTGTTGGAACAAGGTATTTGGTATTTACCTACACAAGTTGTTGTTCCACGCAGAACTGGAGAAGCCTATCTCCACGTTCATTCTTTGCTCCTAGACCATGACTACCAACTACTCCATAGTAGTCTCCCAGCACCAGTTTTATGTCACTTCTTGGTAGTGAAGCCAGTGTCTCTTTAAGGATACTATAGAATTCTTCAATTTCTTCATCTGGTGCTGCACTAAATGGGGCATATGCTTGGATGACACTTATGGTGGATGGAGCTGCATCAATCTTGACAACTACCATCCAATCGTTGATGGCCCTTGCACCTAATACCAGTTGTTTATATCTTCCATCTACCATGATTGCCACTTCTGTGTGGCCACCTTTACCACACAAAAAGACAAAATTTCCCCCACCTGATGTAAATTCACCAACAGTGTTCCAATGTGTTTCATGATATGTGAAGAGTGAATTATAAAAATATTAACAGTATGCTACTATAGACCACTCGGAGGAAAGGGCTCTCCTGGTTTTCTCTAAGTAGCACCTTACAACAGGCAGATAGTGCCATGGGAAAATTCTACAACCTGTCCCTACACGGGGGAAATTTTCTATAACAAACCTAAAAACTTGTATTAGTGAGCTTTAGAAGTTGCTGGGGGAGGAGAGGAAGAAAAATTTGGTTTCACTGTACCTACTATCTACATAAGTCTCTATTATATACTTGCGTTATTGCTATGTGAAGTCTAACCTTTTGCCAAAGGCGAAAGCAAGTGTAATGATACTCCAATTGCTCCTTGCGATGCACCAGTTATAGTTACTTGATCTGGATTGCCACAGAATGATCGGATGTTTTCTTGCACCCATTTCAACACCATGACTTGATCTTTGTAAAGATTATTTCCTGGAACAACCTTGTCACCAGTTGTAAGGGCACCTAAATAAATTTATTTGTCCACCAAATAAGCAGGCCTCTATTCCGGAAGTGTTATTTACAATATTATGTGCAGAGACAAATGATTATTACCAAATATTCCTAGCCGATAATTAGAGGTTATAAATACTATATCATACTTATCCATGATATAATATGGTTCTACAGTAGTTCCAGAACTGACAATATCTGCGCTAGGATGATAAAAATTCATAACAGGATACCATTTTTTGCATTTTCCATCTTTAGGTACCTACGAAATGAATTTAATATTTAAATTATCTATGGTTCGTTCATTTCATTTGACACTTGGGAACATGTAAACAAACGCTCATCTAGAAATGGGAACAAAGCGAAGCTGTTTGCTAGATACATCCCTTTTAAAATCATGATCAAAAAGCTAACACTTGATGGGAATATTATTAAACCTATGTCACTTAGAGAAGTGTCGGAGACCATCGACCAATTAAATAGACGCAAATCCGCAGGTCTAGATGACATAGTGCCACCTATGATTAGCGAATTACCATATCGGGCCATTATCGCAGCTCTACGTCTATAATATGTCTCAGCATCATGCAAAAAAACTCGAATGATAGTTATCCTAAAACAAAGGAAACTTCCTGAAGAGCCCAACTCATATTGTCTAATTTCTCTGCTGACAGTTACTTCAAAACTCTTCAAGAAAATCATGCGAAGCAGACTAGAAATGGTCATTAACGAGAAAAACCTACTTCCTGATGTACAGTTCGGGTTTCGTGCAAAGCACTAAACTATTGAGCAAATCCACTGAGTGGTCAAGAGGGTAACCTCAGCGCTCAAAGATACAGAATTCGCACTGACTATTTTCCTTCATATTAGTAATGATTTTAACAACACCAGATGACTTACATATATACACACCTTAACGTTGAGGCCATTGTACTACTGGATACTGAAGAAAATACGAGACGCCTTAAAAGGCTCCACCCAATTGATCTCATTGATCTCATTGATCTCATGTAATCTTTTTATTTTATTTTATTTATTTATATTTATTATTTATGCAAAGATTTAGAAACACTTGTGAAGTATCTGACTGATGCGATGTCAGTTCCTTTAATAAAATATACGGGGGGAAAGAAACGAAATGGGATGTCTTAGACTTGGAACTAGCTTAATGAAAAAGTAATGAAATACCCACTCGAGAACTACTTACTTTTGGAGTGTAGACATCCAAATAAAGACAATCTTCAGACCCAATCTGTGTAACTGGAAGAGCTAAAGATGGCTGCATGCAAAAATCCGACCGATTTGTAAATATTCTAGGTTTATCCCATGATTCCGGAGGGAAAGGAGGCTATCACCCATTGAAATAATTATTTACAATTTGCATAGGCACAGGCACCACATATTCCATTGGAAGTACCATAAAAGCTTATTATATTGATTCTAAATTGTTGGCTACCTCAAAACGACGCTCTTTCACTGGTGGCGCAGCAAATGGTAATCCATAAAATGCATCAACCTTCCGTCCCGAATATGTCTGGTAGGTTGTTCCAATTATTTCTCCTTGCTTTATTCTAGTTCTCGGTGGTTCTGTTTCATTTGCAGCACTTGCTGCAATGCTTACAAATACGACTAACAGAACATAAAGCATTTTGTACTTTCTTACAGGAACCCTAAAACAAATTTGTGCGAGCAAATTTGTTATTTTTCAAGTTCTCGACTGTAAACTGATTTTTTTTTTTGGCATAATAACCCACTCAGCAGACGGTGTCTTCAAAAACATCTTATTTTATTGCTACTTAAATAAAGTTGTTCATTTGACGAATTTTAAGTATACCTACCTAAAAGATAAATTTAAATGCACTTGGTAACTATTGTGGAATACTTATGTGCACCTATCTTTCTGGTTAATAAGTAGATTATGCAATCGTGTTTTACTTATGTTTGATAAAAGAGTGACGTATTTGTACCTGTTGTGCGACTTTCATTTTAGCTTGTATTCATTGAAGTATAAGTTAACCGGCATCAATTAAAGTATGAAATAAAAAAACAAAAAAATTCAGCCAGATTTCTGTATAATATTTTATTTATGTGAATTCAAATTATATGAAAAACTGACAAAAAAAAACTACTTTTTCGGGGTTGTGAAGGAATGCAATGAGACTGAAAAGTTGAAACTTTCAAAAGACTCCTTGGATCTCTACTAAATCTACATACCAAATTTTCAACTTTCTAGCTAAATTTATGCAAATGCCAAATCTCCATAATTCATAGACTCTTCGAATGTTCTAATTATCACCGAGAAAGAATTCTATAAAGGCTGATGATCGTCAAAAAATTCAAAATTCCTCCGTTGCAGAACATGGTGTTTAGAAAAAAAAATATATATATATATATATATGAGAGAGAGAGAGAGAGAGTTTAAAGATGCCCTAAAACAGCATTCTTTGATCTCTTGCTCTTGATATTTTATAAAGGTTTTGCCCTCACTTCGCTTGGCTTTCACATGTTAACTATGACACTGTTTTAGTCCCTAATTTTTTTTTTTTTTTTTTTTTCAAATTCAAGCCAACTTCAAAAAAGTTTTCAGCGCGTCTTTGCATGAGAGGTGGCCAAAAATTTTATGCCCCCGAAGGTAAAATAGGTAAAACCATTGCTGCTGATTAAGGTCAGAAGGAGAATTTTATTCATATCTATTACCTGGGTTATGAACAAAAGAATTCTTATTGGTATTTGAGAATGTCAACCATGAATTTTAAATCCTTTTCATGTTTAAATCAATTTCAACTGCAAACAATGTGGCTTCGTAAATTCGTTGATTACTTATGTTCTATCCGTTGGATGACATTTCATTTAAATTAAAGCCTCGGAGGTGGAAAATTTCCAAATTTCAAGTTCATCTCGTTATAATCGAACCGAAGTAACATTTTTAAAGCTAGGTAGTAGGTACTAGGTAGTAGGTACTTCAGTAGCTAATCATTAATTTTATTTGCGATGACGTTCGGTGAACTCTCGTTATCAAAATTATCTTTTTTATTCGTTATTAAATTGTTTATCGTCAAAGAACGTAATTTTTATGAAATATAAATATTTGTTTGAAATTACAGAAGAAAAAACAACTATAGTGATACCTACAGTACTGATGTAGGTATATGATTATGATAACATTCATGGTGCAAACTGTACGAGTAGTTATTCAATTATATAGATATGTACTTGCATAAATTAATCATCATGCCGAGAAGAGTTCTATTTTTGATTTTAACAGCCGAATTGTACTTCTGCACCAATGCATATGATTTACCAAAAGTTCATTTAAACGATGGTATAATCACTGGAACGTATTATCAAACTGTTTATGGACGTAAAGTTTACGGTTTTTTTGGAGTACCATATGCAGCTCCACCAATAGGAGATAATCGATTTGAGGTAAGTACTGTATTTTGTACGGGTTGGTTATTTTTCGTGAACTTAATATCTGCAAAATAAGCTGCAGTTACATTCGATTACTTATTACAGGCTCCGAAATCTGTAAAACCATGGATTGGCGAATGGAATGCAACAATCCCAACAAGTCCCTGTTTACAGTATGCTCATTCGAATTATTCAATTTTAGGAGAAGAAGACTGTTTATATTTGAATATTTACACTCCTCAGGTGGAGCTTTGTACAAACACAGTATGGGTAAATTTATGATATAAATTTATATTTCGATGGTAATTTTTTTTTTACGCAGTTGCCAAAAGATGAAGGATCGAAATTGCTAGATGTCGTGGTATATTTTCACGGAGGCTGTTTCATGTTTGGAACTGGAAATATTAAAAAAGGAGATCACCTACTTAAACAAAATGATATCGTATTCGTTAGTGTAAATTACCGCGTAGGGCCATTGGGTTTTCTTAGCACCGGAGATGCAATTATTCCAGGTAATTTCGGTTTAAAAGATCAAAACAAAGCTCTACAATGGATTAAACAAAATATCGCCAAGTTTGGCGGGAGTCCTCGAGTCACCATATCTGGTATGTCAGCCGGAGGTGCCAGTGTCCACTATCATTTCCTGTCACCGATGAGCGAAGGTAAATCAACCAAAGGCATACGAATTTTATGACGTTTTAAAAATGATTTTATTATACGTGTACGAAGTATTAACGTACGTTTATTTGAATTATAATAGGTTTATTTCAACGAGGCGTTTCTCAAAGTGGATCCGCACTTGTGTCGTGGGCGCAACCTAAAAATGTTCCTGAAAAAAGTAAACGTTTAGCTAGTTTACTCGGATGTCCCACTCATTGTACCAAACAAATGCTTAAATGTTTGAAAACGAGACCAGCTAGGAGGATTGTAGAGAACGTTAAAGAATTTATGGTAATGAGAAAATTTATCTTGTTAGATATGTTTTCTGCGTTGTTTTTAGCTTAGTAGTTTAACGAATTAATTACGACGAATTTATTATGTAAAAATAGCCTTGGCGGTATAACCCATATTCTCCTTTTGGCCCTGTTGTTGAACCACCTGGACCTAACAGCTTCCTATCTGAGAAACCTATCGATATAATTCGTCAAGGTAAAGTGAAAAACATCCCTTGGCTAATTAGTGTGACCGAAGATGAAGGATTGTATCCAGTTGCAGGTATAAATTAAAACAATAAATATAGAAATATAATTACGATGTTTTACACACTTTTGAGATAGATAAATAATGCAACATTTTGATAATAAATTCTCTTTTGAAATTTTGAACAGGTAGTGAAAAAAATTTCAAAATTGTTATGTTCGATAATTAAATTGTAATATGCGAAAAAGCATTTTTCATATATTTATTCAACACATAGTAATACAAAGAAAAAGGTGACTAAAACTACTTTTAAATTCTAAGTTTTTAACATCAAATATTAAATTTTAATTTTTGTTCTTTTTGGCTTTCGACTTGATACATAACACTTTCCCCAAAAACGAAAAAAAAAGTAAAATAAATAATGGAAAAATAATCATATAAAAAACAAAAATGACTACTACTACATTTCTTCGATCAAACGCGTAGCTTTCTTTTTCAGTCTCTCAGACCTTCTTGGTAATTGCTCTGCTTGAATCCCATCCTCGTCGCCATTTGTTATATTCGATAATTAATTTTAATATCTACGCGAAAAGTGATACAAAGAAAAATGTGACTAAAACTGCTTTTAAATTCTAAATTTTTAACATCAAATATTAAATTTTAATTTTCGTTCTTTTTGGCTTTCGACTTGATACATAACAAAAATGAGGGGAAATGAACGCGGTAAAAATTTGGACTCTTTTAAATAACCTTCAGTCTTAAATTTTCAGATTTTTTAAAAATGTCAAAATTTGAAAAAATTCAAAAAACATTTTTAGGGGAATTTTTTGATAAAATTTTATGTTTATCACCTTTTTTGACAAAAAAATCATCAAAATTGAACAATTTTCGAAAAGTTTTATTTTTTTAATGCCACTTGTATTGCGATTATTTTTGTACAGTTGAATATTTCTCGACAGCTCTACAAAGTATTGAAAATGGGAAAAACAACCTTGGATGGTCTCTAAATACCCTCGAAGAGTAAAAGTAGAATATTACATGAAGTTGCATGCGTAAAATTAATGTGCTTACATCCATTTCATGTTGAGAGAGGGGCTATTTTCTTAAAAAAAACTAATGGTGAATATTTGTTACCGGCGAATACATTTCGAGCGAGATATCGCGAGAGGATCTGGAGTCTGAAGCTCCGAAAACGGGGCACTTTACATTGCTTAGCTCCGGAGCTAGAGTCCAATATTTAAAATGGAAAGAGCCTATTTCCAGAGTCTGAACCTAATATTTTGATTGGAAGGATTGTGGTTTTGAAGCTGGGGTTCAATTCTTGAAATTGAGAGAATTTGGTTTGTAGCTGACGGCAAGGTTCCAGCTTCGTAGCGAAACTTGGGGGATTTGAAAGGGTTGAGCTCCACCTCCGGAACTATATTGTACGCATTTCGGTTCAAATATTAGGTTCTGATTTCAAAATCAGGATTTTTCCATTCTGATATAGGATTTAACGGAAAATTTAGACTCCATAGAAATTCCTGTTCCAAGTTGTTGAATTAAAAATTTTTCCCATATCATTACTAGTTTGGTGATTCTTGGCACCTGATTTGAGGTACTGATGTTAATTTAGCAAATGAAGCCAGGTATGGTTAATATTTTGAAAGGCTTTACCTCTAATTTTGGCGCTTAACATAAAATTCATCTAGCTCTGCTTAGAAGCTCCAAAATTCATCTCTATGGCCCGAATGAAATTTTCAACTTTTTTCAGAGAACAATATACAATTTTTCAGAACCTCTCCATACCTTCCCTCCCAATTTGAAAATACCAAGACATTTTTTAATGTTTTTAATTTCCATGCAGATTTCCTTTACGATGATCAACTAATGCAAGAAGTGGATGAAAATTGGAATAGTATAGCTCCTCATTTAATGGATTATAATCATACAGTTTCCTCAGAATTGATCGATTCAGTTAGTCAACAAATTCGTGAATATTTTCTTCGTAATGAAAAAATTTCACCGTCAAATTATAAATCTTTAACAAAAGTAAATTATGTATTTAATTAGGATATTTTAATTCTCGGAACAAATAATATTTTAGCAGCTCCATCTACTGGGTATCTACACTTCATATTTAAATAAATATTTTAACACAATATCGCAGGTGGTAGGAGACAGGTTATTTACTGCTTACATCGAATTCACTATCAGAGAACAAGCTAAATCAAATGCTGGTCCAATTTATTATTATAAATTTAATTACAGAGGCAAATACAGTCTTTCCGAATTTTATGCACACAACAATAATAATTATGGTTTGCAAAGACGTTTTTAAATCTTTTAAACGTATTTAATTAGTATTATAACTAGAGGAGGATATTTTTAAAATCCTTGATTAGGTGTTAGTCATGGTGATGATCTTCAGTATGTTGTGAAAGTACCATATGGACATCCCCACGAAGAAACTAAAGATCAAAAAATGGTCGATTTTATGCTATCTCTTTGGTTATCGTATATCTATTCCGGGTAAGTGTTTAATTTCGATAATTTAGATTGATAATAATTTTTAAAATGATTATTTATTCAAAGTAAATGGATATCTAGACCTACCTATTTTAATCTTATTGATAATTCCAATGTTTCAGGAAACCTCAAGTTGAAAATATAACTTGGGTACCAGTTTCAAAAACCACAATAAATGATGGAATCGCGTATCTACAAATAGATTCTCCTTTCAATGTGAAAATTCAAAATACTAAAGATACGAGCGTATTCGATTTTTGGAATTCGTTATTGAACGAGTATGTTATAGAAAGTAAAGCTACACCAGGGGATGAATTATAAGGAGAAGATAGTATACTTATCAATCAGTCTGCGAGTAAATGTTTAAGAAATAAATAAGTAGCATTTATTTTATAAAAATATGAGATGAAAAATTTACGAATAAATACAAAACAATCGTCTTTTGGATTTTGTACAGTATACCTTAAGTTCAATGTTACAGAGGAGGGAGTTAATGGTGAAGAATCTGGGGGTTTTCAAGCCAAAAAGGGAGTGCATCAAGGATGCATATGATCCACGTAGTTATTCAACTTCTATGGTGAACACATAATTCGGAAAACTGTAGCATATTGGACTGGTAGTATTTCCATTGGAGGATGGAGAATCTTCAATCTGCCGTATGCAGATTATACTACTCTGATGGTTTCAGATGAAGTAGCAGGGCTCGTCAACATGCTGAAGAAAACCAGCGAAAAACGTGGATTTTGTATTAATGCATTAAAAACGAAGTCATTATGTGGATCGGGCCAAGTGTCTTCCACTTTCTACAGCCTCGAGGGAATACAAAAAAGTCAACACTTTCGTATATTTAGGCTCCGCCATCGAAGCAGATGGAGACTCATCGACAGGAACACGCCGCCAAATTGCTATGGGCAAATCAGCTATAGAGGCTTATACAATCACTTGTTTTCTTTGTTTTCCTATATGCCGCGGAAACACGGATGTTGAAGGTAAATAATAAAAGAATTGATGCCTTTGAGATGTGGGTTTGGTGAAGGATGCTGAGGATATCCTGAACTACACGACCTACCAACATCTTACTCGTCAATGAAATACAGGAGCAGATGAGGCTAAGTGTTTTATGCAAGAAACGCATTGTAGGGTATTTTGGACATGTGACCAGAACAGAAATTTAAAGTTTCATAAAACAAATTCTCTTTTAGAAGGTCCCTGGTAAAAGAGAGAGAGGAGGATCTTGACCTCCAACAGGTGACCTGACATCGTTGAAGCGCGATTGGGCTCTGTGGTAAGAGCTGCTTCCCAGGCACGAGATTATGATACATGACGTGCTGTTCTAAGTGCCATATGCTCATAAGGGACTGAGATATACCGATGATGATGAACTTTAGCACTATTATGTGAAGATAATTTATGTCAATTATTTGCCCCCTCCCCTTCAAATTGCTTCAAAATGTCTTATCACGAGCATTGAAAAAAGCGTCGCTTTTAATCGGTATTACGAGTAAAAGGGGTTTAATGGGGCTAAAATGTTGAAACTCCCAAAAGGCACATCTAGGAACCTTAGTAAATGTGCGTACCTAATTTCAATATCCTAGCCTAATTTGGCGAGGAATGGCGCCCGAAACAAACTTAAAAAATAAGAAAAACCTACACAAAAAGACCAAATATTCGGGGCTGCAAGGGGTTGCAATAGAGCTGAAAAGTCGAGACCCCAAAAGACACAAATGCACATCTATAGCGCTTCCTAAATGTACATACCAAATCTCAACTTCCTAGCTCAATTTGGTGGGGAGATAGGGAAGGAACAGCCTTTTTTCAAGGTCAAAAAGAGGGGAACCCCTCTTATCTCCCCCTTCTAATTGACCTAGGAGGTATATTTTTGGATATGTTATACAACTGTTGATTCTCTACTGATTAGCTAATAAAGGATCAATTTTTGCGTTTTTGGCCCTTCAGTACTCCCTCCCCTAAACTAAGGCATAACTTAATATTGATCCAAGGTCATCCACGCTCATATGTATCTAATCTACGGCCAAACTGAGTCGATCAACAGAATTGGAACGATTTTAGTCAATATCGAGCAAGTAAATAATTTTAATGTTTAGGAAAAAGAAAATAAAAATAAATATCTGACATGGACAAAAATTGTCTTAATGGTCTTCTAAGACCCCAAAATGGATTTTATTGGTATTTTACTCCCCCTCATCCGCCGTAGTTTGATGAACTGTAATAACCTGGTTTTCATTGACGATGTGATATAGGAAATCAGACTAATAAAAAGGAGGGGATCACAACCAAAAAATTTACTCAAAGGCCAACATCAATGTAGAATTGAAGGATTAGGATTTTGAAAAACAGCATCTGTCACGTTTCGTTAAAGTTTTTACCGTCATTCCCTAATATAGTGATGCTTCAAAAGATCTTAGGCCAGCCTCCTCTCACCCCCTTCAAGCTAGGAAGAACTTCAATAACTCGGTTTTGTAATTAATTCGCCGTAGAACAAATTACTACTGGATCATTTTTAGCTGAGATCAATATTTGAGAAAATAAATGCGGAAAACTGATTTTGTGAACCTTCGGTCCTCTCTGAGAAATATAGCACTAGGTTGATTGATGGATTGCTGTGGGCCCGAATAATATGAAAATTTGACAAGAAAAAAAATTGGGTGGAAATTATATTTTTATCTTAACCTTTATCGCTTGGCCTAATCAGAAGTTAATTTCAGTTTTGTTATTTCAGTTTAATAATTTCTCAATGAAATTTATCCTTGCTAATTACTTACAAAAAGTCATACAAGTGAGATAGATATTCCCCTATCTTTATCAGTACCAAGTTGACAGTGTACAAAGTAACAAGGTTGCTGATTTCAATACTACACATGCCCTGTCACCGAAGAATAAATAAAAATCGCTCAGTGATAAAAAACGAAGTGTATATTAACGATGTCTATTGTCACAGTGCTGCTCAGAATAATACTATTGTGTTGTTTTATCAACTTGGTGTATTGTGATTCCCATCCTCAAGTTACCATCTCTTCTGGAACTGTCAGTGGGACTGATATAACTTTGTTTAATGGGAAAATAATCCAAGCGTTTCTAGGAATACCATATGCACTTCCACCTGTGGGAGAATTTAGATTTGAGGCAAGTTCACTGTTCAACAACCATAAATTTTATAATTTGATGAGGGCGCAGTAAAGTTAATCATGTAGGTAATTTTCACCACAGGAACCTAAGCCTTATCATAAATGGAAAGGTGTATGGAATGGAACAACGTTTTCAAGATCATGTATGCAATTCTCTTTAATAACGTATCCACAAAATGCAGTTGCTGGAGAAGAAGATTGTTTGTATTTAAATGTATTCACACCAAAGGTACGACGATAATGATTCCATTCAATGTACTCTGCACAAATGAAAATTTTCAATACACTAACAGTTACCCGAAAACTCGATCAAACCACTAAACGATGTAATAGTATTTTTGCATGGAGGAAGTTTCATGTTCGGAAGTGGTAATTACGTTGTACCAGACTATCTCCTTGGAATGCACGATGTAGTTTTTGTTTCTATAAATTATAGACTGGCCATGTTCGGTAAAAAAAAATTACAGAAATCGAAATAAATATCTACAGTAAAAAAAAGGTTATTCGATTATATGGAGCGTAATGAAATTTATAAAGGATTTTATAGCACCGACGATGATGTGGTACCAGGTAACAATGGATTAAAAGATCAAATAATGGCACTTCGATGGATCCAACAGAATATCCATAAATTTGGAGGTAACCCAAATAGTGTAACTTTGACTGGAAACTCAGCAGGGTCAGCTGGCGTTCATTTTTTATTAATGTCATCGTTAAGTAAAGGTTCAAAATTTGAAGTTTGTATGATAAATCTTTTACAAAACCGTGTGAAAAGTTTATTGAACGGAATAATCCTGATTGTTCCAGATTTATTTCATAAGGTAATAATGACCAGCGGAACTGCTTTACAGTCTTGGTTATTGTTAGGTAAAAGCGTACATGCTATCAGTAAACGATTAGCATTGATTGCTGGTTGCCCTGTAGAATCGTCAAGGTCAATGGTGGATTGTTTGAAGACCAGGCCAGCTATGAAAATTACCGAATCGTTTAGAAATTTTCAGGTACCCACTCAATCTGAATAACTTTAGTCTACAGTAACTTTATTTTTCTGAGTAATGTAATAGGTGGATGCCTAACAAAAATAGATTCTTGTGAAAAGAATATAGGTATAGCTTTCTTTTTTAGATTTGGAGGCACTTGGGGTATCTGTTTGGACCTGTTATAGAACCGCCTGGAAAAAATAGAGTGATACTTGATGATCCTCTCGCATCGATAAAAAGGAATAAAAGTAATAATATTCCTTGCTTAATCAGTGTTGTTCAAGATGAAGGATTTGTTGGACTAAATAGTTAGTTTTTTTCCAGATGATATTCTTTTATTATAACATGACATGTAGTTGCCAGTTGGTTTAATGCCTAAACTTGAAAATTGGATGAGTGTGCCTAAGATTATTTTAACTTATTTGACGTTTTGATGTCCTACTTTTAGATTTCGTTAACAAAAAAGAAATCCTCGAAGACTTGGACGACAATTTCAACAGAGTTGCTCCATACATGTTATTTTATTTCGATAAAGTACCAGAAAACGAACATTCTAAACTAGCTGATAAAATTCGTCAGCATTTTTTTCGTAATCAGTCTCTTATTTCGGATGAAAATTATTCAAAATTTGTTCAAGTAAGAATCTGTGTTATTTTGCACTATAAAATTGGCATAGGTAACCAGAACAGATACATTTTTATCCTTTTTGATGCTTACACACAATGCCATAACCAGAAATTACTCAAGGGGAGATACACTTTTCTACCCCGCGGAGTGTGGTCTATTATCTTTATAATAACCACAGGTCCATTCTGAAATTTTTCACCTTTATACCATAAATATAATAACTTTGGTTACATTCACGTGTAATAGTTTGCCTATCCTGAATCAGTGCAGGGCCGCTAAAAAACATTAAATTCCCACTAACCCTGTCCCTGCAGTTCTTAGGACAGGCAAACTTTTGTACATGACAGTTGCTTGAGTTGCTTCATTTGTAATTCGAAGGGCGTGTTCAAAAAACAAAACACCCTGCACATTTTCAAGGTAAGATTTCAATGAAAAATAAATTTGAGAATCACTTTAAATCAATGATATTTTTGAAGGTTGAAACTAAAAAGTTGTTCAAAGCTCATTACGCAAAACTTCATAATATTGTAAATTATTTTTTTCTGGAAAATTTGGTAGTAATAAGACAGTACTCTTACCTGATTTTTGGAAAAAGTTATTTATGCCCGTTAAATAATCCTTTCAAGAGGTCTCCACTATTTTCAATTAGATTTGCAATCATTATCAAGTTTATATTCGTTGCCTGAATTAAATTTCAGTTTCTTGGAGATCGTTTGATCACATCAGCTGTTGAATTTGCTATCAAAGAACATGCTGAAACTTCTTTTGGGCCAATTTATTATTCCGTGTTCAATTACAGCGGAGAACATAGCTCACTTGAATTATACACTGATTCTTCTTCTAAAAAAGGTTAGCCATGATATTTTAATTTTATTTAATATTTGTAGGTAATGAATTTAAAAGTAAATTTTGATTGAAATTACTCCTAACAGTGCAGTGCACCCAACCTAAAGAGATTCATTATCTAAATTTTTACGAATTAATGCTGCAGTAGAAAAATATAAAAATAGAGGTAAACCTGAACAAAATGGTGAGGAAGTTTTTTTGGGTCATCTTACTCGTGATGGTGCGTTATTAAATATATCCAACCAAAATCTTCAAAAATCCTGCTATTCCATCTCCCCCTATAAATGCTTTTTGTGAAGCTCAAGGTCCCCAAAGGGATATTATTGTAAAATTGCAAGTGAAGCATCAAACAGCACTAGAATTTTATGCGGATTACAAATATTCTACTTAAAATATCAACACTTATTTTAAACCAGTAATTTTTGAGGCTCAAAGTTTTAAAAATGGTTATTTTTCAAAGAGTACAACCAGTTAAGAATGATGAATCAACCACTAGCTAGGATTTCTGATAATAACGCATAATAATTTTAGATCGCTACCTACTTCTCTACTGGCCCTTCCTATATCCCTCAAAATGATTATTTGACTTAGATATCTAAATATTAGTAATTTACAGGATGCTTATAAATAAATTTAAAATTAATCAATCCAATAATAGTATCAGGAGTGAGTCATGGTGACGATATGATTTACTTAATGAGAAGTATTTTTCTTGCAAATGAATTAAAACAACCGGAAGATATTCGTGTGAGCAGACTTATGACAAATATTTGGGCTTCTTTTGCCAAAACTGGGTACGTAAATAATTAGTGTTATACTTACATTAACTAATCAATAAATAATATCTTTTATCAAATTGATTGATTTATATCGCAGTAAACCCGAAATTAACACCAAGAAGATAATCTGGCCACCAGTTTCCAATGTTCATAAAAATGGCTTAACCTATCTCAGAATAAACTCAGCCGATGATTTGAAAATTGAAAGTTCATCACTTAATTCGGAGTCCTTTAATTTTTGGAACAAAAGTTTGAATGAATTTTCTAGTTTCGATCAAAAAATTCATGATGAATTTTGATCAGGTAATAGTGATGTTGAAAATAAAATCAAATTCCATTGGATAAACTAGACAAGTATGTAACATCTTATTTGTATAACTTTCAACTGATCTCCATAATTTGAAAATTCCACAAAACCTATATCAAAATTTACCATCGCTTTAAAAAGAAATTCAACTCTTGCTTTTCCTCCTTCTAAACTTACCTATGTATATCAGTGCTATGACACTACGAGATTCTATACAATGAACTCAAATTATACCGGTACCTGAATCATTGTACATCTTTTATTTTTGATGATCTGCAATATTACTTAAATAAATGGCAACCGACGCGAAGACGCGACGTGTAAAAAGTGACATCACGTAAAACGGAATTAAATTGTTAACGTTTGAAAATTGTCATCCAACACGTACTCAATCTTATCGTAATTATTTCAAGATTCTAGCGATACACACTTTGCTGTACTTGAAGCATGAATGGAGACAGAAATGACATTAGATTTTTGAGCTTCGTATTGTACGGATACTATAGGCAGGCACTATACAGTGTGATGCTAAAGTAGCAAAGTAAGTATAATATATCGTACGTTCATTGTTAGAATAATAAACTATGACAACTGTTATCGCAGATGTTTTCAACTGTTATTTAACAGCAGACAGAGTATAACGTCATAGCTGTACCTTTCGACGTAGGTATTGTAGTTTTTTTTTCGCACATCACCGTGATGCAAAACACGACAGGAATTTTATGATGCATTGTTTCGTAGCATAAAAAAATATGTATATCGGTGATTCTTATCAATTTTATGAAAAATTTCACTGTTGGAGTAGGTCTGTATTTAAAAGGAAATGATAATTTGGCTGATTTTCCTACCAATATGTATTCGATACGTCGTAATGAATCATAAGTGCGCGTCAAGTTGAAAATAAACACCTATTTGTCCAATGGTATGTTTCAATATGTTCATTAAACGTTCATCTATGCAATAAAAAGTAATCCTCGGAACAAATTACAGACAATTCAGACATCGTACGAGAGTGGTTAATGTATTAAAATGTAGCTTAGGTTTTCAGGAGGTGCGGAATAATGTTCATTTAATCGTAAAACTTTCGAGCTTTCGAGAAAAAAAAATTCAAAAATTCAATTTTGGACAAGCACAGATTTTGATTTCAGTGGAAAGCGACGAAATCGTTGCTTTTCGTGTAAACAAACCAGATCCACCTTAGGTCTTATAATTATTTCTTGGAACAGATCACAGCCTATTCCAGCATTGTACAAACATGATTAATACATTAAAACGTAGCTTATGTTCTCAGGTGGTGCGGAATAGTTTCTATTTCAATGAAAAACTTTCGAACTTTAAAAAAAAAAAACTTCAAAAATTCAATTTTGGATTACCCTAAGGTCAGCTGATTTTGACGGAAACGTTGAAGCGTTTTTCTTATCATTTAGTACGATAGCTTTATTTTGTCAGACGCGCGCACATTCAAAATTTA
>FIZR01009988.1:0-11683 GCA_900060175.1 Ferrisia virgata | reverse complement strand
AAACTCAAAAAATGAAAAAAAACGACCAAAAACCCACTTCTTAGGGGCTGTGAAGAGGTGAAATGAGGCTGAAAAGTTACGACCCCCAAAAGGCACATCTAGAGCTCCTACTAAATGTACATACGTAATTTCAAGTTCCTAGTTTAATGTGGAGGTGAGTTATGCGAGGAACAAGCTCAAAAAATAAGAAAAAACGACCAAAAACCCACCTTTTTGGGAGTGTGAGGGAGTGTAATGCAGCTAAAAAGTTGGAACCCTCAAAAGGCCCATCTAAGACCCCAACTGAATGTACATACCGAATGGGGAGATAGGGGAGGAACCGCCTTTTTTCAGGGTCAAAAAGGGGGGAAACCCCCCATATCTCATCTCCTAATTGACTTGGTAGGTCGATTTTTGGATGTGCTATACATTTCATTCTCCATCAATTATTCTAAGAAAGGGCAATTTTTGTGTTTTTGACTCCTCAGCCCCTCCCTCAATGGGGCAAAACTGAATTTTGATCCAAATTTATCTTCACTCGTATAAATCTAATCCGCTGCCAAGAGCCGATTGACCGAATTGGAGCGATTTTATTCGTTATGGAGCGGGGTAAATGATTTTAATGTTCGAGGAAAAAAATAAATATCTGACGTGGCTAAAAATTGTCTTAGTGGTGTTCTAGGACCACAAAACGGATTTTGTTGATACCCTTCCCCTCATCCCCCTTTGGTTGATAGATTGTAATAGCCTGGTTACATTGATAATATGATAAAGAAAATCAGGCTAAAACAGCTCTTAATTTTTGAGTAATAGAAGGTTGAAAATTTCTTTTGTTCATTTTTCCTCTACTATTTATTAAAAAATATGTTGAAAAAATGCCGATATATAGCCCCCTCTTCCTATTACTTATTAGGATGGGCTTCAATCTCCTAACACACATTTAGGACGATTTGTTAACAAGAAATAATGTGGATCTTGCGCTCGAAAATTTTTTAGGGGCACCAATAATGTTCTTTGATGATTTTTGTAATTTGAGGACAAGTTCGAATCACCTATGTTGACCGTAGATGCTTTCTAATCTTTCATTTTGAATTCATTAACGAATTTATGCTCACCAAAAAAAAAAAAACAATGTACCTGCCTCCCAAATAAATGTACTACCTATCGATTGTTTTGGAAATTCTTCAGAATATAGTTGTACTGTTTACATCTTATACGTAGCGAGTAACCTCGTGAATTTTCTCATATTTCGTAGGCTGATGTAACGCGTGCTAACGCAAATAATCACGTTAACTGGTGTTGGCCATTTTATTGGCGCCCGCGTAGGGGATCTTGACCTTGACTGCCACTTGAAAGTGGTTGCTGTTGTGTGCTTACCAAAGGAACATGCATTAATATATCGGATTTCAATCGCTAATGGAATCCTGTACAAATCGTCAAGTTTTTTGCGATATTTATTGTACGTACAAAAGATGAAAGAGCACGATTGATTTCACAAATACTTCTAGACTAGGTATAGTAGTTGGTACATACTTCGTATACTTACTACTTACTTATTGGAAAATGCTCTGTAAAAAAAAAAAACCTTACTAATACATATTGTATAGTGCAAAGGCATACTTTATCTTCACGTGCGCGTAGGTATACGTTACGTAGATAGCTAGATACTTACTTCTACTTACCTACAGCTAAATTTTTCATCGCTCCATCTAGCAATCTTTACGCTTTATAAATTGATTAAATAGGAAATACGTATAATCCTCGTTTTTGGTGCGATAAAAAGGGAAAAAAAAAGTTGACGAAAAGGACATTACGCCCCGAAGGATAAAACGCCATCTCGCTAATGAAAACCCTAAAACGATTTTTTCTCTCCGGTTTTCCTCGCCCAACGTCCCGCCTATGTTTACCTTTATAAACGACGTCTACTTTAAAACGGCTTAGAGAGGAAATCCAGCGATACAGCTCTGTTTGCCTATTTATTCGATGGATTTATTTCGAGCCGAAACGGAAAGATGAAAAAATGGATGAGAAAACGAGTGTACTTTTTGCCACGTAGCGTAAGTTTTTTCTCGACGTGACTTATGTTTCAACTGGGTACCTATTTGTGTGTGCTGAGGAAAGGCGAAGGATGAAGGTGACTTTAGAAATACGCCAAGTTGTCGTATGTATTTAGGTTACTTTTTTTAATAAGTGCCTGTTTATTTATATCATTTATATACACTTGGAAATGAAATTTTATATTTATGGCCACGTAGGTGCGAGAGATTTCGTTCGGATGATTTAAATGCGAATTGAATATTATATCAACGTACCTATAATATGGTCGAATATAATCGATGGACGAAAAAAAGAAAAGAAAGGTATATAATAAGGTCGGCTATCGACGGTGTTTTGTAGTACACCTTTACTTCGACGATCGTATCGTATACGATTTACGTAAAGGCGCCAAGTATCCTTAAGCAAAGCTTTTTTCCATGCGTCGATGTTGGAATTTTCCCTGCTTAGTTTCAATACGGTTGCGTGAGCTTTTAACAAAACTTCCAAAATATTTTTTCCCTCTTAAATCCAGATAAAACTTCGAACACCGAAAATAGAAATGAAAAAATAATATTTTTCGTTTGAAAGTCGTCTTATTTAAATTTTTTTTCTCTTTCTCTATTTCCTGGACTGGGAATGGCATCATCGCTCGATGGAATTGGGGATGAGAATTTTTAATTTATCACGATACGGTGTATTTTAAACTTATGAGAAGAGAAAAGATTACCTACGATTAAGATAGTGGTTCGGCCTGTCCTCAGATTTTGAAAATTATCACAGAATATTGTCGAGGGTCGCCAAAAAAACTTTTTAAGCGCAGGAAGCCCTCCCTGCTCGGTCTCTATAGAGAAAAAAACGTATTTATGTTAATTAAATTCATTTTAAGCATGTGTTTATACTGGAAGATTGAAATCAACCGTAATGTGTTAGAGGAGAAGGGAGTCAGATATCAGAATTTTTTCAAAATTTTATAGTCAATAGGTGCCTGAAGAGAAATGAACAAAAAATTTTTTAAACCCTTTTTCACCTGAAAACGAAAGCAGAGTTACGTGGAATTTTTTTTCTAAAATGTATGTCTTAGGTGGATACTTTCTCCCTGACTATCTTTTTTTGCATTTTGAGTGATGGGCCATGACAAAAATTTCAAAAAACCTTGAAAAATGATATTTAAAATTTTTTTTTTCATCAAAATTGACTTGAAATTGAATTAAACCGCCATACACGAGGGGAGTACACCTTAAAACTACCAGATTCGAATTTTCGATTATATAAGTTTATTTATAAGTGCTTTATGAATTTTTAAAAATATGCAACACTGAAATGACCCATACAACAAAAGTTCTCACAAACTGCAAACTAATCGAATAAAAAAGTCAACCTCAAATTCGTGTTCAGTGGGTCAAATTATTCTCAACTAGACAATTTTCATCTGCATTTTTCTCAAATTTTCGAAATTAAATTTTGTTACCTCAATTTTTAGACTTAGTGTTAATAGATTATGACTTGGAAAACAAAATATAAAATTTAAAATTCACCTAAAAATATCGTTTAAAATGTCTAGTTAGGGGTAGTTGGTTCTTGCGTCGAAAGTTCTCATCCCGCCTCCTCCCCTCAACAATTTTCTATGATAATCTTCAGCGATGTTTTCATCTGAAACCTCAAAATTTGGCAAAATTTTCGTTCTGGCTTTCTAAAAAAAATCAGCAAATTTCTCTACGCCCCTCTCTTTACTTCTGAAAAGTCAACAGTTGTTACGCTACTGTAATAATACCGAAAAAAAAGGAAAAATATGCATGTAAATTTTGAAATTTTAAACCCTAAGGGGTGTCATTTGACAACTTTTTTCACTACCGCCTTCAACTTTCGAAGAAAAAAAACTGAAATTGAAACGCACTTGTAGATGTCTTTTTTTTTTAGGTTTTGTAGTCTGATTTTCTATGTCATGAAAACGAGGCTATTACAGTCTATCGACAAACGATGGTTCTGAGGGGGAGTATATCAACAAAATTCGTTTTGGGGTCCTAGAAGACTATTAAGACAATTTTTAGCCGTGTCAGATATTTATTTCTATTTTTATTTTTTCCCCCGAACATTAAAATCATTTACGCTGCTCGATGCCGACCAAAATAGTTCCAATTCGGTCAATCGGCTCAGTTAGGCGGCGGATTAGATATGTATGAGTGGGGGAGACCTTGGATCAAAATTCAGTTTTGCCCCATTTTGGGGGAGGGGGTGTGCTGAGAGGTCAAAAACGCAAAAGTTGCCCCTTTTTAAGCTAATTGATAGAAAATCATAAGTTGTATAACATATCCGAAAATTAATCTCTTCGATCCATTAGGCGGGGTAAATATGAAGAGTTTCCCCCCTTTTTGACCTTGAAAAACGGCTGTACCGTCCTTATTTTCCCAACAAATTGAGCTAGGAAGTTAAAATTTGGTATGTAGATTTAGTTGGGGTGCTAGATGTGCCTGTTGAGGGTTCAGACTTTTTAGCTCCACTGTACCCCCTCACAGCCCCTAAAAAGTGGTTTTTTGATCGGTTTTTCTCATTTTTCTTATTTTTTGAGTTTGTTCCTGGTATAACTCCCCTCTAAATGGAGCTAGGAAGTTGAAATTAAGTATGCGCATTTAGTAGCAGCCCTAAATGTCCTTTTGGGGGCCTCGACTTATCAGCCCCGTTGCACCTCCTCACAGCCCTAAATATGTGGTTTTTTGGTCGATTTTTCTAACTTTTTGAGTTTTTTTCGCGCATAACTCCCCACCAAATTAGGCTAGGAAGTTTAAATTGGGTATGCACTTTTAGTAGGGGCCCTAAATAACGCCTTTTGTGGGCCTATACTTTTCAGCTCCGTTGTACCCCCTCATAGCCATAAATATATGGTTTTTTGGTAGATTTTTCTAATTTTTAAATTTTGTTCCCCGCGTAACTCCCCTCCAAATTGTGTTAGGAAGTTGAAATTAGGTATTCCCCTTGTGTAGGGACCCTTGAAGTGCCTTTTGAGATTTTCTAGTTTTTATCCTCATTGAACCCTTCCTACCCGCAATGCTTTTTTTAAATTCTCGTGATTGTAATATGTCACGAAAATCAGTCTGAGAAAGCATCGCAGCGCACTGATTTTTTTTTATTGAGCATTTATGATTTCTAGGATTTTTACGCCCAGTGCTTAAAAAGGGTCGAAAGGGTGAGTACTTAAATTTGGTGTTGGAGGTTAAGTTCTTTTATTCTGAGGAGAATTTTTTGCATGACTTTGGAGAATGTGAAACGGTGTGGATGTTTTCTAGGATGTTTAAAGTTTATTTTTTTTATTTCAAGTTGGGCCAGAGGAACAGGAGCTGTTGGGTGGCAGTGAGCTTGAAATTTCAAAAGGGTGTAGAATTTAATTGATTTATGAATATGATAATTGATATGCATTAACTTTCGAAACATTTTTTTTTTTTGTTTTAATCAATTTCGCAATTTTTAGAAAATTTTATAAGTACCTTAAACATTTATCCCACTTTGAAGAATGACGACTGGAAATTACGAGTGAAATTGATATTCGTATATTCTGGAAATAATGTACAATTTCATCCGGATGGATCCGATTTTGGCTTGTTTTTTTTCGCGTAATCGTTCATCAAGACAATAAAGCACCTGTCAACTTGAAAATCTCCGGTAATATTTTTGCTGAAATCTGGCAAAATTCTGGTAGGCTCTATTTCGTGTAGTTTATTCGGTCTGAGCTTACGTAATAAAAGGTTATACCCTCGAGCTATTCCTAGGCTGAAATCCGAATGCTGAATTCCAGCTTCGTTGATATCGCAGATTAATTCGCGTATGATTTTGAATCCGCTGTAATGATTTAACATGTAATTCCATTTTTGTCGACGGATCTCTTGAGCTTGCTCCATCTTTGTTTGGAAGTTTTGCTTGATCAGATTCATATCCGGATGAAAATGTACGAGTAAGAACGCGAGCCTCTCATATTCGTCAATGTGGTTCTGCAGTACGCTCAAGTATCTGAAGTGGATTAACGAATTCTGAAAGATATTAAGAGCATATAACGTACATTAAGTGAGAAACGAGTAGCTAGCTACTCGATTAATTATGTATTAAAAGAAGATCTTGAAGATTACTTTCAAATGCCTTAGTTTCCACAAATCTTTTTCGTAGCCGACTTTTTGGTAGTGGATTTTTAGGTAGAGATCGTGTCGTATTTTATCGCCTTCTTTTAATTCACCCTCGTACCTGGTCTTCATCGCTTTTCTCTGGTCGTGTAATTTTTTTCGCAGCTCTGGAATTTCGTTCGCCAAATTGAGCCATTCGTCGTATTTCGATCGTACCATGTACAACTTTTAATCATCGAATAGATACTGGTTACTTGGATCGAATGTATTTGAAGATTTTATTGGTTTACATTAATTACTTACTACGAGTTCGGTGGTCGTTGCATTGGTGGTTATTTCTTGCGAATTTGTGCTACCGAAATGAATGACAGAACAAACGACGAATATCGAAAACATGAACAGATTGGTAGATGTACGATTTATTTTTAAAAAATTCGAAATATTTTATTTTCGTCACGCATTGGATTTTGACTAATTTCGCATCTGATAGGTAATAAGTATATGGACTACATTTGACCAGATAACCGTTTGATCTACGAATAAAATCAATTCGTATATGAAATGAAATTCAATCTTCGATTTATCTGATAAGAGTTTAATTGCCAATGAAGTGTAAACCGTTGAATAAACTACATTCTTTCTCTTGCAGTCTCCATTCCGAAAGTGTTGCTGTTAATGTATTGCGAATTTCAAATGCCTACAAGTATTTAAAATCGTTACATTTAAAGCTCATTAGCTCAATAGGATTTAGACTTTTTCTAATCTTGCCAATAAAGCGATTTTTTAGTTTCGTAATCTTTCATTACAATAATCAAACACTCGTCGATTTTAGAATCACCAACGATGGTTTGATTGAAATCAGGTAATGTTTCGAGCTGTGTCATTTCGTCAATTCGTACGGCGTTTAGTTGATTTGTTAAAAGTTCGTATGCTCGTGCGATTCTAGCGCTAAAATCTGTGTATCGAATGCCAGCTTCGGATATTCCGTTGATTATATGCTTTACGTTTTCAGCATTTGTATAATTTTCGAACAAATGATTCCATCTTTGCCGGCGAATTTCTTCGGATTGAGCGTCTTTATTCGCAATATAATCTGTCTGATGTACGAGTTGCATATCTGGTTTGAAATCGACTGTGTGCAGTTCGTATGTGCTGATTTCGTTTTTTACGATGGTTAAATATCTGTATCGAATCAGCGAATTCTTGAATACAACAGAGGAGGAAATTAAAATTTGATTTTTATTTTTCGAAGATAAAAGTAGGTACTACGTGTGGTTGAATTATACGAATTAATTTTACTTACGACTTCGGATTTAATTTTCTTCATTTCTATTTCAAATTGATCTTTTTCGTTTTGTAACCGTAATCGACATTTTTTGATTTCATCTTTCTGCATGGCCTTATCTGTGCGGTATATTCTTTGCCAATTTGTTTTTTTCAAGTCGTGATCGGTTTTCACCTTCCAGTAATTTCTTCGCAGAATCATCATACGATCGTATTGCGATTTTCGCAC
The DNA here is from genome assembly GCA_900060175.1 of Ferrisia virgata. Lineage (NCBI taxonomy): Eukaryota > Metazoa > Arthropoda > Insecta > Hemiptera > Pseudococcidae > Ferrisia > Ferrisia virgata. Next base: position 4,048 of record FIZR01009988.1, on the reverse strand, counting down.
TGGTATCTTGCAAACAATAATACCAATATAATTTTGGCGAATGAGGTTTATTTCGTCCAGTTATCAAATGTAGGTGTAATTGATAGGTATGTACTTACTACATCATTTGCGGTATTATTTGCTGCACAGATTGACTGAACTAAACAAATTGAGTAAAAAATTATCCACGTTGTAAACATGGTGGAGTCGATTGAATATAAAATTGATACTGTTTATTAAAAAAGGCTCAATTTGTTTCCCATCACATGTTCTCTCATTTTCGCTGTTTGAACTTTTAAAATAATTTTCATTACTTGATTCGTAATTTTACGATCAAATATGCTTCAATTTGCAATTGATAAGGTTTCTAATTCTGTGTACATATTATTCGATTGATAAAATCTATCAGCAGGTATCTTATCTGATGAAAATATTACCCCTTCGGCCCCTTCCTTCTTCGTATCAGTTTCAATCGATGCATGTTTTCATAGACGCACGCAGAAATTTTTTTTGAACTGTGTGAGAGGGAAGAAGGGTGTTTAAATTTGAAGTCCCGAGGCCAGCGAGGACGGAATTAATAAAAAATGCAATTGTTAAACCATAAAAAGTGTATTTCTGGCACTTTGGTTTTCAATTATCGCAGTCTCGTTTAAAAAATGGTGGATTTTCAACGATTAAATTTTTTCACGTGTAAGGAAATTTTTGCGCAAGTTTCGACGATTTTAAACAATTTTTATCAATATTTCAAGTTAATTTTCAACATTTAAAAAATTTTTGATGATTTTTAATGATCTTTTTCGTAATATAGGTCAATGTTTAACCCTTTTGTTACAATTTTCAATTATTTTAAGTAATTATTTTGTATTTTTTCTCAATTTTTGCACATTTTTATCGATTTTTTTCCAATTTTTAAAGATTTATCCAGTTTTCGTCGTTTTTTTCGTGATTTTCAATCAACGTTTTGTACTGTTTAGCCATTTTATCAAATTTTTACTCAATTTTTTAATGATTTTCAGCAATTTTTTCCATAATTTAGGTTGATTTTTTACCCTTTTTCGAACATTTTTTTCATCCGTGATCAATTATCTGCAATTTTTACCAATTTCTATCAAACTTTTAACTCACTTTCAATGGGTTTTCAACAATTTTTTTAATAATATAGAACAATTTTCACCCATTTTGCAATATTTTGTAGTATATTTTGGACAATTTTCTTGACTTTTACCCATTTTTGTTGAATTTTTTCCAATTTTACAAGATTCTCAACGGTTTTTTCATCATTTTGGCCAATTTTTACCCATTTTTCAATATTTTTCGTGATTTTTTGTTCAATTTACTTCACTTTTCACCTATTTTAGTCATCCTTCTCCCACGCCTCATTTCGAAAATCCTTATGAATTTTTTTTGTAATTTAGGTTTATTTCCGCTCATTTCTCAAGACTTTTTCGTTATTTTCAATAAATTTCCTGCGCTTCATTACGTATTTTGTTGAATTCTACACAATTTTCGATAATTTTCAACATTTTTTCCGATTTCCGATCAATTTTCTGTACTTTTTATCCATTTCAATCGAATTTTTACTCAATTTTCATTCTTTATTAACATTTTTTCGTAATTTTTAATCAACTTTTTACACTTTTCATTCATATTCATGATGATTTTCAACTTTTTTTCCCCATGATTTTGGTCAATTTTCGCCGATTATTCATCATTTTTTTGTTATTTTTGTCAAATTCTACCCAAGTATCAATGATTTTCAACTTTTTTTTTCATAATTTTTTTCTAATTTCACCCATTTTTCAACTTTTTTACGCTTTTTATTCATTTTTTTTCAATTTTTTACCCTTTTCAATTGAATTTTTACCTAATTTTCGACAATTTTCCAAATTTTGATTCATTTTAATGAAATTTTTAACCAATTTTCGATAATTTTCAACGGTTTTTTTCCTAATTTTGGTCAATTTTAATCCATTTTCCAACATTTTTTCGTGCTTTTTCGATTTATTTTCTCCATTTTTGACCGATTTCAGTCATCCTCCCCCCCCTCCCTTCCCCCATTCCGATGATTTTTATAAATTTTTTTCATAATTTAGGTTTGTTTTTACTCAGTTTTCAACATTTTTTTTACTATTAATAATAATTCTCGGCACTTCTCACCCATTTTTGACAAATTTTTACCTAATATTCAATCAATGTTTTTATATTTTAGGTCAAGTTTCACACATTTTCAACTTTTCTCTCATGCCTTTTCGTCAATTTTTTTCACTTGTTATACATTTTAATGAATTTTTCATCCAATTTCCAATGATTTTCAACAATTTTAAAACATTCTTTAAGGGATTATGAAGACGTTGAAATATCGATGTAAATGATAATTCATTGCTTGTACAACGGCAAAATTAAAAAAAAAAAAAAAATCAAGAAAAAAACCAAATACATTTTATCACTTTAAATACTATAATTTAACAACAATGGCAAACAAATTGGAAATTACAACAAACGACGATATAAATAGCTAATTTCATCGCATATAAGATAAAGAAATAAATTAGGTATCGAATAATTTTAAACGAATATTATAAATTACATCACAAAAAAAAATTGTTATAAAAATACTGTAAACATCGATCACTCTTCATACTCATGTAAATTTACGTATTATTGATAAATAGAGAGAAACTAGTTGCGGTAATAAAAAGAAAGAAAATTGTTGTAATAATTTTACTTCTTTTTTGATATATTATACGTCGATGTATCGCGTCCCTTAAAGAAAGAAATTCTAAATAAATAAATAAATAAATAAGTATACATTCAAACATCACAATCATTCACAATAATATGAGAAAAATAATTTTTAGCAAAAAAAAGTCCAAGAGAAATCTTCTCGAACGTAGGTAACTTATATTTAGGTGAAAATAAACATAGCTGAAAATGGTTTTCAATAATATTTCATCATCTGCCGGATTTCACTTTCCACAGCAGCACAAAGTAACCGGCAACTTTGACTAAAATCAACGTGCCTAGTAACATGTACATGCTAAACCAAATGTTTATATTTTCCATAGCTATGGTGTGTAGAAAATGTTCCGGGTGTTTGTAGTAACAGAATTTTTCGTAACAAGAAAAAGGTCTTCGGTCGAAACCGTACACAGACTCGACGAATCCTTCTAGAGCGTATCTGAAAAACGATACGTGCGTACCCCATTCTAAATATTTAGGAATGTCGCGCAGATTAACGCCAAAACCGCTGAACATCATCATTGGTACTAGGAATATAGGGCCGGCGAAAGTTCCATTCTGTGTATGCATTTGAAAAGCGATAAAAATAAAAATGGAGGTTAAAAGTATACGCGATATCGTATCGTTATTATCGAATAATTCGATGTACGCAGTGCTTGTGCTTACCACAACGCTGAAAATGGTACCAAAAATGTAACCGAAACCTTGAGCAATGAATACGAGAAACAGGCTGGTTAACATGAAAATTCCTAAACGATGCCATTCGAATAATTGATTCGTCATGAAAAATACTATACCGCTGAATAGTACGCAACTGAACGCCTAATAAAATGTAAAAGTTCATTTATACATGGAAATTTAATTGTTATTAGTCGAGACGCAAATGGCTAAAAATCAGCCTCCTTTGCGATCTGAATGTTAAAAGCAATTTTACGATTGATTCCTGTTCTCAGACGTCCAAAGAACAAATTTAGCTGGGGTGCCTATTGAGGATCCACCCTCCCTGTTTGAGAAACGCCCCTACCTCCTCACGTATGACCCGTATCGTAAAATTTTTCAAATAAAATTCGTAGCTCGAAGTATCAGGAATATTTTGAGTTATGTGCGAAATTTCACTCAGATTACTCCCCCGCCCCCTGTTTAACAAATAGTCCGTCAAAAACACGTCAAAAATCGATTATTTATATTTTACATCAAAATTAGTCAACATACAACCGTACTCGATAGAATCAAAATTGTTCAGAATCACAAATAGAATATATATGCACTCGAAATTTAGCAACTTTCAACCCCTATCAGCATTGTAAACCCCCCCCCCCCCCCCCCCCCC
>FIZR01009985.1:0-10982 GCA_900060175.1 Ferrisia virgata | reverse complement strand
AAAAAAAAAAAAAAAAAGAAAAAAAAAAGAAAAAAAAAAGAAAAAAAGATGTACAATAAAAATTGTGGAAAAAAATCTACATTAACGTTTACGATACCAAGTACTGTGTAGTTACACGTAACTTTCTCTCGGACGTACAATAATTAAGTCGCTTAGATCATTATTAGCTGAAATACGTTTACGTGCAACATGATACCCTTTATTAGCTGTACTGGTGAGCACGAGCAATTGAGTCGACAAGCTGAGAAAAATTTTTAGTTTTCCAAACTCGTTAAATCTCTAAACGTAAATAGTATATAATATATGTATTTTGATCAAGGCCTTAGCGCCCGCCTCTCCCCTCAGCAATGATCAAACTTACGAGTATATCACGTGTACAAATGAGTTAAAATCGAACGCTACCATTTCAAACGGTAAATATAGTTTTTTTAGTTGTAAAACAAAAGCGAACTCTTAATTACTCCATTTTTTTTTTATTATTGCGATAAAAATAAACCGAGGGGGAAAAATACGGATTCCAAAAAAAAAAAAACACAGTCTTCCGCCATTTTAAAAAATTAGAACAACATCGACCTCTTAGACGAACACAGTACACCGTACTTACAATACAAATAAGTATATAGAATAAAAATTCGCCAATACGTGACCTGTCGCAATAAATAATTATCTACGCCCGATGCGAGCAGTTAGGCTCCATTGCATCCGATGAAATAAAGTGAAAACATTGACCAACAATTTTCTTTCAATATATAGATTTTTTTTTCCATCGTCATACATACTCGGTACATATAAATATACTACAAAAGAAATATATAAGATTTTTCTTGCTCCCTCTGCCCCCACATCATCATTGTTCTGCCAGACAAAAGTATAAAAATGCAGCTGCGAATCTCTGTCAGTATAGTTGATCATTTTACCGAGAAGTATTACTCGCGAATTAGAATACGTCATAAATTTACATTTTATTTTACTTTTTTTTTTCTTCTTCTTCTTCTTCCACTATTCCATAATTATACCGGAGACAGACGTTTGTATGCAGTCACCATGTTACACGGTCGTGGCGTAAAATGCTACTGTCATAGTGTGCTCGTAAGTTGCACATGCAACGATGCCAGTTCCGAAAGCTTTTGATGATTTCAAACGGCTCGATGACTTTACAGAAATTAACGCCTGTTATTCGGATAGCTATACGTTGGTAATATTTCACGAAAAATCTCGCAATACTCGGTGCCAATGACTTTTGTACTCGTCGCAGACGAACGAAAGTAAGGGACGAATTGTGTGTCAACTGTCAAGAGGTGTAAAGATTTGTGTGACGAATATTTCCAAAAATTTCACGAAATTAGTCGTAGTTTTTACTCGTAAAGTGTTTCAGAAATAGTCTTCAGAATGAGGTACTGTAATAGCTCGAGATGATCAACGTATGCTCTCTAATAAATAATAATGCCAGAATGGCAATACCATCGTCATCAAAAGCCATACAAGTAAACGTAAAATGTAACGTTGACATTGACCAAGACGTAAACTTATATCCGGTGTGAAAAGCCTCTCGTGAAACGCAAACGTCACCCTATTGGTAATTTTCAACGAAAAAATGGGGGTATTATAGTAGAAACGGACGCATCGAATGTCACCATAGGCGAAGGGATGAAAGACAATAAATTTCATCGAATCACATTCATTAATAGGAAATTACAACCTAGTCAAAAAAAAATATATTGCACTTTTTGATCTAGAATTGATGGCATTAGTAGACATATTACAATCATGAGAATTGAAAAAAAGCATCGCTTTGCGATTCTCTCCCCCCCCCTCGGCACATCTAGGATCCTTACTGACTGTACATACTTAATTTCAAATTCCCTCACTCAATTTTGAGCGGAGTTATGCCAGGAACAATTTTTGAAAATTAGTAAAATCAACCAAAAAACTACATAATTGGGGCTGTGAGGGGGTGAAATGGGGCTGAAAAGTCGAAACCTCCAAAAGGCACATCTGATATCTTCGCTAAATGTACATACCTAATTTCAAGTTCCTAGCTCAATTTGGAGGGGTGTTATGCGAGGAATGAACTCAAAAAAGAAGAAAAAACGACCAAAAAACCACATACTTGGGGCTGTGAAGGGATGAAATAGGGCTGAAATCACATTTTTGGGGCTATGAGGGGGTGCAATGGAGCTGAAAAATCGAGACCCCTAAAACACCTTATGTAGAGTCCCAACGGAATGTAAATACCAAATTTTCAACCTTCCTATAGCTCACTTTGGTGGGGAGATAGACAAGGAATAGGCCTTTTCCAAGGTCAAATAGGGGAAAACCCTCATATATTCCCTCCTAATTGACCTAGTGGGTTGATTTTTGTACCAGGTATACAACTTTGGATTCTCAATCGATTGACTCAAAAAGGAACAATTTTTGTATTTTTCACCCTTCAGCACCTCCTCCCCCAAAATGGGGCGAAACTGAATTTTGACCCAAGGTCATCCTCACTCGTATGTATCTAATCCGCTGCCAAACTGAGCCAATTGACAGAATTGAAGTAATTTTGGTACCTATCGAGCAGAGTAAATGATTTTACTGTTCGGGGGAGGGGGGGGGGAATTAAAAATAAATAAAAATAAATATGTGACATGGCCGAAAGTTGTCTTAATGGTTTTCTAGGACTCCAAAATGGATTTTGTTGGTATTCCCCCTTCCCAACTGCCATTGGTCAATAGACTGTAATGGCCTGGTTTTCATTGACAATATGACATAGAAAATCAGGCCAAAACAAAACAATACGAAATAAAAAAACAATTTAGAATGATTTTTCAACATTTTTTCTTATAAAATTTGAGGACTGCTAATATATAAAAAAAAGTAGTATACATAAAAATGGTAAAATAAAAACGAAAATACAAAAAAAAAAAAAAAATGAATCGATGCAATTCATGTAAATTTTGCTAAAAAAAAATGTTAACCGCAACTTCAGAAAACCGATAGAATCAACAATGATCATTGGAAATGTATGTCAAAGAATGAATTTAGCCATGAAAATTTTTTCATCTGACACGTTAATAACATGAAGTCTCAACTACAATTTAGCGTGATTAGTTTTTCTTTTCATCTCAATTCACAGGTTTATAAAAACGATAAAAGAGGTATGCACAATTACCTCACATTACCCTACACTGTGGTTGAAAAGTCGAAACCTTTAAAAAGCACACCTAGGGCTTCTGCTTAATGTGCATGACAAATTTCAACTCCATACCATAACTTGGAGAGGAAAGATATGGATGGAATAGTTTTTTTTTAGGGTCTAAAAAGGGGGAGGGGACGTCTTATTAATTGACCTATAGCAGGCTGATTTCTTGAATATTTTATAAAACTCCTCTATCGATTGGTATCAGAAGAAACAATGGCAAATTTTTACCTTCAGCATCCCCTCCTCCAAATTTGGACCAACCTATCTTAGATCTTCAAAAATGGGCCAATGGTACTCTAGCACCTGACACGAATTTTTTTGATACTTTCCCCTTCATCCGCCAAAGGTCGGTACATCGAGGTATTTTCAAAAAAAGATAGAGGGGAATTTTTTTCATACGGGGTCTACAATGCTACTAAAATAATATTACATACATTGATCATTAACGTTTTCAAAAAATTAATTTGTAAGTGTTTGCCAATGAAAGTGGCCTATTTCAAAAATCTGAAAGGGTTTAAAGTCAACGACTATCTGGATATGGTATTCATCTACCTAAACCTATCAACAAAATATCATTCCGAAATTGTTCGAGGGGTAAATTTACCACGCTTTTCAGCCTCACAGCCTTGCACCTCTTAAATCATCTCCCTTATACTTCAAATTTTGAACTTCTGATTTCTCTATCAAGGCAAACACCTTTCGAACGTGAAGCAAACTTGGACCAATGATGTGAAGAATGAGATGGTTCAGAACAAGATCAGAAATAAGTCGTCGACCATCTTGAAAAAATAAATTTTACAAAAAAATACGTACAACTACTGCGAGTTGAGCTTAGTCCAAAAATTACGGCGTTGTTTTAGTCGTCCATCTAAGCAAGATGAAACAAGAATATACAAATACTGCGAATGAAATTTTTCAAAACACCCAATGTATTGGGGGGAAAAAAACCAATCAGTTACACCTTTTCACTCGAGATTTTTTAGACACACTGTGCGGCTACCGTAATTGAAATTTAGGAAATTTGCTTTCCAAGCAATTACATTACATGCAGCCAAGTACACAGTAATACATACTACATATACCTTCTTAGCCGTCATGTATCAGTTTCACAACATTTTAATGAATCACTTAAAATTCTCTTTCTCTCTTTGAGTAGATATGTACTGCAGCTTTCGTCCGTATACATACTTTAAACATTATCGCCGACATAGCAACATGACTTGGCACAAATCAATGCCATGCCAACAAGTACACTACGCACAGAGCAGGCAAGTGCAACGTAAATCTGAGAAATTTAATAACTCGTGTGCTCTACCGGTATTTTGATTTGTCTTCGTCGATGATATAGAGGTATTTTTTTTATTTTGTTGATAGATTTGATTGATTATTTTCGTTACGTACAAGATTTTTAGCTCTCACTTGTATACCACGATGTGTACCTTTACCTACCAACCTACCTATACGCATACAACGTACTATCATATATTTATTATAAATGTATCCGCAGAAGAAAGACGAAGTAAGAGAGAAGGAGGCCGGGTAGGGGGAGGGGGAGGGGGAAGAGAGGAAAAAAAAGTAAAGTAAAATAAAATAAAATAAGAAAAAACACACAACGCAACATCAGATTTCACTCGACTAATAAATATATCAACTTGTTCCAATCAGCAGGTTTTATCAAAATCGCTATCGACTACATTTTTCATCTCACTTATACGTATAGGTAGGTACAGGGAGGGTACTACGTATGTATGTCTATGTACCTTCGTGCAGTGCACCAATCATCGGGCAACATCGTCGTCATTTATCAAATCGACAAAATACCTCGGTATACATAGTGTGTAATGTAGGTAATAGGTGCACTGGCATATCTTACACGAATACACACCATCGAAATCGAGCCATCGAGTTACGACTAATAACCGTACATAATCTGAATAAGTACACCGACATACCTATATTTATAATATTATACAGCCGCGTAAAAATAAGATGATTTCGTATACATTGAAAGGAAACAGGAAAGGAGAAAGGATTAAAGAAAAATTATGGTAAAAAATAGTACAAGAATATTTGAAACACCATTTCGTTACTTTCTCCAAAATGTAGGTACATTACATACGAAATATTAGCGATCATAAATAACCTTTTTTTTTTTTCTTTCTAATTCAATTGCTTCTATACATCTTGTTTACAATTTTACTTATTGCAAATTCGCAGCTTAATGCTCATTTATCACTTAACATACTGCGGACGATTATAAAATGCTAATACCTATATGTACGTATACACCTTGAACTTGCGTGCTAATACTTTACTTACGGTATTAGTAGGTAACTATTTGTAGTATGCGGTGTAGGTACGTAGAGCGAAAAATAGTACCACGAGGTATACATACCTCTAGATACGGTATATACCTACATAACGATCAGCAACGTGCGATTGTAAAAATACCATTTTATAACCGCAATTTACATAAATTACCTTACACTTGAGCTTACAGTACAGAATGTACTGCTAATACATGAATTTTTTCCGCTGCGCACATCACATACCATTCAGACGCATCGAATAGTGTTTTCTTATCACCAAAAATGGTAGATGATTATCGACATAGCGTACGTCGTTGCAAGGCCTGAACCAAATACCCATTTTGGTCAATTTTATTACCAGGTGACTGGGTGATGGAAAAACAAAATTTATGCACGACAGATCTGGTATATGGTGAAAAGAAGGTATATAACCGGTGCAGTCGATGAGTATTCAAGAAAATATCAGCTTTTATTCTCGAGTCGTTTTTTGACGAATTCATAAAGGAACGATAGAGTGGCTAATTTTTTTTAAAAGTTGAACGAGATGATTAACTGGTAAGGAAAAATGGAAGAGACCTTATGAATTAATTTTATATCTCGAGTTTTTTTCAAGCTGTGGCCCTTAGATGCAAGAAAACATTACACCACTAATTTTAGAAATGTAAAACGCAGATTATAGATATTTAAAATTCAGTCATATTTTACTGGAATTTTTTTTTAATACTCAATAGAGGGTATGTGTAGTGCAGGAAGCTCGATAACTTCTGCTCTTTTCGATGGTATCCTGCCACAGACGTCATTGAATTAAGGAACGACATTAACAAAGATGTGTAGCACGGGCAGAGGCGAGTTTAACTATGATAGTCTGACCCCCCCCCCCCTAGCCTGTCCATTTAGCAATAGGTTTGGCTATACAGGCATTCAAAAATTTAACAAATGAGCAGTTACAGAACTCTGATCTACTTACCAATCCGAGTGAAGGACATTGTAAATAGAAAAATTTTCCCATAAATTTGGTCATATGTACATTTTGCCTATCTCCATTATTGAAGGGACAGCATTCGTTTGAATTTTATGAGTTTATTAAAAAAAATCAAGATGAGTAAATGCATAGTACAAACTTTACTATCCAAAACCCAGCTTTGGATAAATTTTCCGTTTTCAAAATTTTACACGAGGGGGGAAGGGGAGCTATACTANNGGGGGGGGGGGGGGGTGTAAAATTTTGAAAACAAAAAAATTGTTCAGATTATGGAGTTGAATAGTGAACCTTGTACTAGGCAACTTTTTTCGTATTTTTGGTTACATATGAAATTTGCCTATCTTGATTTTTTTAAGGGGCTCATAAAATTCAATCGAATGCTGCCCCATCAACAATGGAGATAGGTGAAATATGTACATGACAAAATTTGTGAGAAAAAATTTTATCTACAAAGTGCACCCCACTTGGATTGGAAATCGGCTAAAATTTTTGAAACTGCTCATTAGTGAAATTTTTAGATGCTTGTATAGCGATACGTGTACGTGGAAAAAGGGAGGTCAGACTATCACATTTAAACTCGCCTCAGCCCGTGCTACACATCTATGCTCATGCTATTCCTTAACTCTACGACGTGTGCAGTTGGGTATGACCAACACAGCTCTACAACTTTCATTTGAAACTTTTTTTCGTAGCTTCAGATTTTTGGTCATTTTTGCTAATTGGTTAAAAATTACTGAATTGATTTCGAAAGTAAAATTTGAGAAAATCACTCCAATACATATTATTAGAAAATCGAATCGAAACATAGCATTCGTACATGTTTTTTTTGGAGAAATAATACGTTTTGTACTTTTTGGAACACACTGTATGTGAATCAAAACATTGTTTCACCTTTTTTTTTTAATGGTGATAACGCTGAAATAATCCCTTCATCTTAATTAGTACGTAAAAGATAAAAGACACTGTGTAGGGCAATGCATCTACTCAAAATTTATTGTTGTCTCCCCTCCCCCCTCCCAGTTACGGACCTATTTGCAAAGGTTTATACATTCATTATTTTTGAACCTTCAACTTTTCTTTATGTCCTTTACCCCGGAACATTTTACGAAGTTAAATTCTCACATTTTGAAGATATACACTGCTTCTCCCCCCCCCCCTCCTGCTAGCAGGGTAAAACGGGAAAAAGCTGTAGGATGAAAAATTATTAATATTTGAAACTTTACATCAATTTTGAATTTTTTTCATACGTTAAATTTTTTGAAAATTTTTGATGACTGGTTGCAAATTACTCAACCGGTTCAGAGTTGAAAGATTGGAAAATAAACCCTGGCAGCGTAATCTTGGAAAATCAAACTAGTAAATGCCTTTTCAAATTGATTTTTTTTCCAGAAAAAAACATGTTTTGCATTTTTTTTTCTTTTGGACACCCTGTATGTAGGCCAAATCATCTTCGTAGTAAAACCCTGCCATGATATATAAAATCACTGAAATTGTGGATTTTTCTTTGTAGTGTGTGTGCTCAAAATGCCTCAAAATTTACTGGAAATTTAAAGTAGAATTTGAAAAATCATTTAATTAATTTTGCGAAGTAAAAAACAAGAACCCTTTGAAACCTTAAAAAGAAGCTCTTCAAATTATATCATTCATGGGGTGGAAAATTTGTTAAAAGTGGGAGGAATTTATTCGTTAAGATAAAATACGTACGTCAATTTTAGACTAATTATTATAATTTTTGCTGAGCCGACAGGAGAACACCCCTCCCTCCCCATCACACCGTTATTAATATGTTATCTTCCACCATAGCTTCCGAATTTTTTTTTTCACAAAAATAAGGAAAACAACTACTCGAATAATACAAAAAAATTCAATTGAAAATCCCCTTCTCCCCCTCCTGCCAATTTCCTATTCGAAATTGGGCAATTTTTCAATCTCAAATTTATCCCCCTTTAAATCTAACAATATCATAATTTTTTTCAAATGAATTTTTGGTCTACAAAAAATTATTCTAGCAGCATTCTTCAACGAGTATTTAGATGTTTGTACCCTGAGGTCCCTCTTATAAACATCCCTTGAGAAATTTCTCCGATCGCCTATTTCAGAAACATTTTGAGCCCTGAAAAAACACAGCACTCTTTTCAAACCTTTAGAAGTAGTTCTCTTTACATTTACCTTAAAAACTCACCTTTTCAAAAGAATATAGGTCACACCTCGCTAAAATTTATACTTAAAAAAAATCCGAGCATATACGTAAAACCTCACGCTTCCATATACAACACATACTACTACAACCTTGACTAGTCAACGTGAAATTTCCTTAAAATAAAAAACCTTCTCTCAAATACAAATACAATATAATTTTTCCGCCACAAAAGTAAATAAATACACGAGCAACAGCGAGCAGGGTAAAAAAAAAAAATCATCAAACATGTCAGCTTCATATATCCCATCGCGTTTAATTAAAACGCTGGAAAATCATATACGAGTGGTAGTTTTTCCTCGGCTATAGCAGCAGACCCCGACATAAATGGCTTAATTGCGTGGCAAAACGGTTACGATTTTTATCACATATCCACAAATATAGAAGAGAAAAAGCTCGGTCCGATTTTACTCGTAAGCTACACTACAGCTCGGTGCTAAGGTGAAAAATAAATTTGGAAAATTTAAACTCGACCAAACACTCGTTAATTATTAATTCTAGCTGAAATGAATGCAACGTGAAATCACGCGATATACAAATAGCAAGAAGCATTTTCACGTTCCAGTTTTCATGGTCGAGTACCGAGTACCGGGCCACCGGGCCAACGAGGCGACTCGACGTTGCAAATAATCTCGGACACGAAGCCGGATAAAAATTCGATTGTTATTTTTACGTACATATGTGTACGTAAAAATTGATAAAAATTCTAATCACAATGACCACATACGCGTATACCGTCTTGTATAGACCTAAACCAAATATACACAATACACATCTTTACACGATGAAATAATAATACGAATTTCACAGCGATAACAATACCTAAACCTTTATACAGATACGTTTGTAGGTGCTCTGACCTAGTCGGCATTTTAAAACCAAATAGAACCAGTTTAATTTTGAAAAATAACAAAACCTAGAAAGTAACTTCATCAATGATACATATATCAACCTATCTATCTAGTACATACAATAGTCGACCAAGATGTAAACATAAAGCCATATTATATTCATAGACTTAATGGAACTTCAACGATGTAGTCGTCTCATCCTTCTAGTACCTAAATAACCCAGTCAAATTAGCATCAAAAAAAGGCTAAAATAAAAATAAACGCTACCTTCGAGATCTTTGCTGGAAATTGTTCGGATGGGATCTAATAAGCACCCTTTTACCCCTCTAAAGGGGACAAGACGTGTCCCAAAATTCACGTTTTGCCCAAAATATCGCATACTAAGCGATTTAGCGACAAAATAGTCACATGAAATCATATTCCTAATAAAATTCCCTTCGAAATAATATCAAGTTTGACTCATTTTACTCAAAAAGGGCCCCCAGTGAGACGGTACAAAATCGACCATCATCCAAAAATTAGTTTAAAATTTAGCACAAAATTCAAATTTCGCGTTTGGAAAATTCTTGAAAGCAAATTGTAACATCCACTTGACAGTAAGGGAGTTCTTAAAGTTCAATCTCAACCATGTAGGGGGGGGGGGAGTTGGATAATGATAGAAAACAAGCGATAAATTTGCGTTGATTCATAGCAAACAGTGCTGCCAATCTCATTATTTAATAAAAGTTGAAAATATTGCTCGTTTATGGTAAAAATTTCACAATTCAATGTCTTAAAATTGTTTTTCACGTTGGCAGCACTGCTATGCCGAACTATCCAACTGTTTGGACCTAAATCCACTTCTCTAAGCTAGAAAAAATTTTTACGTGCGAATTCAAGGTAATAGTCCCCTTATGTGCATTTTTTTGAAAAACAAAAATTTTCGATTTTGGCAATCTGTAACTTTTCAAACCCCTGGTAGAAGGTGAAAAGTGGTCTCGGATAGAACCGAAAATGCGTTAGGTATACGCAGGATCTCAAATCGCATTTTTTTAACGCGCTGACCGAGGTCCTCGATCAATTTTACGGGGCATAAATGACGTAAAACAATGATTTTTTTCGAAAATGACCCCACCTTGAGAACCCATAGCTTCATCTCCCTTCGATTCAGGGATCCAAAATTTAGTATGTTGGGTAGGGTGGGTCAAAAAAAACGATCATTTTTTTTTTTCATTTGATACCCTGAAAAACTGGTTGGTAGACACCTCAAAAAAATTCTCTAAAGTTATTGAAGGTTAAAGTTTCACTATTTTAAGGAATTTTTTTTTTAAAATGAATTTTATAACAACTCAAGACGAAAGTATTATGATACAACCTTCAATAACTTTTAAATGGTGAGGTTTATCAAAAAATTGTAAGAGACCTTTTTTGTAGAGAATTCAATTTCCTACAAATATATGAGATGAAATATTTTTTTTCA
>FIZR01009981.1:0-33714 GCA_900060175.1 Ferrisia virgata | reverse complement strand
CTATTTCAGCTGTGCGTTCAAGGAATGAAAGTTTTTTCCATGGTAGGACAGATTTTTTTGTGAACGAAAATTTTGTTTTCAGTTTTGAAGTCCCATTGATTCTGTCAAATTTTAAATCCTAAAAAATGATTAAAATCGTAATCTATACTCATGTACGACAAGTTGGAATCCTGAATTTGATTTTTTCCTTTTTATATTTCCGACATTCCAATCATTCCATTAATCCATCGATCTATTTAAATTTTCAATACTTGCCACTTTTTACCTTTATCTGAGCATCTTATTTCCAATCAATCCTGTTTCAATTTTCATGGGTCATGGCATTATGGGCCCTGTCAGGCTGTCACCAATTACTATCGGTATTTATTACCCATCTGCTCTTATTCTCTTACAAAAATGAAAATTTGATCATTTGTGATATGCCACAGTTGGCAATTTTCTCCTTCTTTTGATCTTTTCTGATTAAAATATAAGATTTATCACTATTATTACCAATTACCTGTCGTCAAGATATTCCTCAAGATTTTAGTTTGATTTAGCTGATCTGAAAAACCTGCTTCAATATGTTTTATCTTTATTCCACAATATCTTTGTTCTTCAACTACTGGTCAAAAATTGTTAAATGATCAAAATTAAGAGACCTCTTGAGACTGAAACGATCATCTCGTTCCGTTTCGCTCCGCTTCCAAATTTCAAAAAAGCATAGATGAATCTATCCTAATTGTTCTTCTCTCTTGTTGGAATTAATTAGATTTGCTCTCTTCGACCTGATCCCTCAAACTATTTCAAGGATTTCGTTCTGTTCTGTTCCTATCTTTACAGATAATTCAAATTTTTAATGATACAGTGGTTAATTAAACCTTAAATTTCAGTTTATACTCACTTGAAGTAATAAATTAAACTTCGTACGAAATTATACCTTAGGATTGTGGATCCAACGTTAAATTTGCTGAACTTTTTTCAAGTTTTTCCCAATTGATTTGTTTCTATTCATTCTCAATCTTTTTATTTAATTTTTGTATCGTTCCAAAAGTTTATTTGTTCCTTATCAAGTGAAGAGTATTTTGTTCCCATCCGTTTCTCTCTCTTTAAAATCGTTTTGTTCTGTTCTTTGCGTTCCACTCTGAAGCCTTGCTATTTTGTCTTGTGATGAAATTTATTAAAATTAAAACTTTTAATACTATTTCGACTTTCTGAGCTTGCTTCATTTTGTTTTTGATTACTGCAATATTTTAGTGGCATGGAAGGATATTGATAATTAGCAGTTCATTTTGCAATTTGATGGTTTTTTAGAACTCCAAAAAGGTATTTCATTAATACTCGATGTTGAGTTGTGCACCGTTTTTGACTCTTATCCGGAAGGGTTCTTTAGGAAAAAGGATGCGGAGGTGCCAGAATCTCAAAAATTGTTCATTTTTGAGCCAATTCAAAGAGAAGCCAAAGTTGCATGATATATTGTAATGCATACTTGAAATTACGAAGTCTATATCCACTATTGAATCGCCATTCCAAACCATCCAATCGCTGCTGCTTACTACTTCATAAAAGTTTTATTCGCAGTTGTCTCAGTTACGCTACCCCAATTTGGTCAACTTCCTCAATTACAACTTCAAGTTATCCAAAACGAAATTCTTCGTATCATCACCAATCCACCATGGTTCCTCAGAAATAAACAAATTCACACTGAATTCTGCATTGATGAAATCGCCGAATTCGCTGAAAGATTAATACAAAACCACCTATCATCACTTGAATCCATCAACTGCCTCGAATTTTTACCAACAAAAAACCTTACAACTTGCCTAAAAAATCACAAAAACCCCCAAGACCTAATTTAATACTTAACTTGTAAATTATGTTCATAATGTAGGTTTTTTAAATTTTTTACCTACTCATCCCCCTGAAAGTTTTTCCATGTATGATAAACGTCCAACAACTGACTGAGCATTTTTTAAAACCAAGTGAATTTTTAATGAGAAATATTGAAATTTAGTAATATATTGAAACAATCCTGCAAATAACCATAATCTCTTTTCTCGTAAAACCTACAAAATTGGAGCTAGAACTTTAAGGAGTGTACCTTTTTTCCATTCAAAATCCGATGATCTATATTTCACACCAAAAATTAAGCTTCCACTTCTCCCCTAACAAGAGCATTTTTAACTAGTTCAAATGTAAATATTCATTCAATTTTTTTTATCTACTGTCCCGGGAGCTTAGAGCAAACTCCGCCTATGCTTACAGCAGGATACAAACAATTTGGGCAGATTAGCGATGGACACTTCTGACTGTTCCCTCGTTAGTGCAGATCGTCTAGGATCCCAAAACGGAATTATAAACTAGAAAAAATTACAAATTCAACGAAAACTAATGATACCACTCGAAATAAATTCAGCATAAAAAATTAATCGATACCTCTAAACCAGAAACCCCATAAAACGCGACTAAAAATACCATCATCTCTGCAAAAAGAAACCACTCATCAACTAACCAACCCTTACGCTGCATTCCGGAGTCCAATAAACGATGTTTTCCACCCAATCAAGTCCTTGATAAACTCTAAAATAAATTGAAATCTCAAGAAGAAAAAGAAGAAAAGAAAACACCTAAACTAACACGAGCCTTTGCGTCGCTTTCAAATTCAACAGCAATAAAGCGAAGATAAAGTACACCGCTCTATACCATTTAATATCCCTCGTTTCTCTTCTATACTACACGAGCTGCTTCTCACCCTCTCACTCTCTCTCTTCCTCGTACGATACAAAATAAAACAAATGATCCAACAACCAAACCGTAACATGTATTGCATATACATACGTACGAATATCCATTCGACTAGATATTTATGTAAATCTATAAAGTAACACCACAGATACGTGTATATTTACGTATAAGTATTATTCTGCTTTTAGAAATATTATTTCATCGGATCGGATGTTGACATGGGCGAGGAATATGACGTGAAATGAAGCCATTATGCGTGCTAATTTGCATCTTCTCACTTAGCTTGGTCAGTTATGCGGTACCCACGCAGCATAGTTTGTATTACGTTGTCACCGAAGAGTTGCAATTTTACGACACCGAAATCAACAACGAAGAAGGTAACGTACACACTACGCAATAGTCCAGTCAATCAGAGAGAAAATCAAAAAAAATTCCTTTCTCGTGTTTTTTTTTTCGTAGAATATGTCAGGAAGGTATCCACAAACAACATACTAAAAGTTCCCATCGATAGGAAGTGAACTCGACCCATAGAAGAGGTCTGGAATAACCCCCCCCCACCCATTAGTTTTTCGAGCATATTATCGTAAATATAAATTTTAGTCTCACAAGAGTTTTATACGATTTTAAAATAGATTCAATTTCCCACAACTTTGCTTCTATCAAGTTTTTCGTTGGTCCATTAAGGGCGACGGGGGTGAGCCATCAAAAAAAGGATATTTCCTGGATCACAGCATAAACAGTCATAAAGTGTAACAAAAATTCGCAGTATAAGTTTTGTTGGGTATAAATGGTAGTTTTCCTCCAAAATATCAATTTTCCTCGACTGTAGCGCCCCTCCACCTTCCTATTCTCATTTTCTCATTATTTTTCCCCTTGAAAACCATACAGTACTCGTAGGAATAACTTCAATATCAATATTTCATTCTACTCCTACTTCCACCTCCTCCTGAATCTCAACCCTGCTCCTTACAAAAGCATGAGTCACTGAAAAGAGTTATGCGAGGAACAAACTTTAAAAATTACAAAAATGAACCAAAAAACCACATATTTAAGGCGAAGGGGGCCAGTGGCTAATTGGAGCTGAAAAGTGGAGACCCCAAAAGGCAAATATAGAACACCTACTAAATGCACATACCAAATTTCAACTTACTAGCTTAATCTAGAGGGAAGTTATGAGAGGAACAAACTAAAAAAAAAGCGCATTTATGGAGCTGTGAGGGGGTGCAAAGAGGCTGAAAAGTTGAGACCTCCAAAAGGCACATCTAAGGTCCTTACTGACTCTACATACCTCATTTCAAGTTCTTAGCTCAATTTGAAAGGGAGTTATGCGAGGAGTAAAACTCAAAAAATGAGAAAACCTGACACAAAAACTACATTTTTGGGGCTGTGGTGAACAGGTGCAATGGAGCTGAAAAGTTGGGACCCCCAAAAGGTACATCTTAAACCCCTACTCCCCTTCATACACCCTCCCTCCTAATTGACTTGGGAGATTAATTTTTAGATATGTCATACAACTTTGAATCCTCTATCGGTTGACTCAAAAAAGAACAATTTTTCTGTTTTCGGCCCCTCAGCACCTCCTCCCCCCCAAAATGGGGCAAAACTGAATTTCAACCCAAGTTCATCACTACTCATATATATCTAATCCGCCATCAAACTCAGCCGATTGACCGAATTGAATCTATTTTGGCCGGTATGAAGCGGAGTAAAAGATTCCCACACGTTTTCTCGAATCCTCTTTCTCAAATAACCATTTTCCGAAATATTTTTTGCCTGAATAAAATTATCGCGAATCTCAATATTCATCGAAGAAGCGTCATAACTACCTAAACAGCAATCTTGGCCAAAGTTAATATCAGAAAATTCAGTACATGCGATTACAAGAGGCATATAATAATTCTGAAGATTACTCGAAAAACACCACTCGGATTTATCGGGCGAAAGGTGAAGGTGGCTCCAACAGAATCGGACTTCCAGAATCATTGGGAGTTACTTAAATTACGAGTAGCAACATATGGAAAGTCTCCATCGATAGGAGGCGTGTGTAGCCAATGAAGGGGCTCATCGCTATCCGAAATTCCAGTTTTTTCGCCATATCTCCTGTAAAATTGATTTTATGATAAAAATGGTTCAGTGCTTTTTTCTTCTACTCCAAATTCCCCATAACTTTTGTATTTAACATTGTTTCATAAGAGTCATAGATGGAAAGTTGAAAGGTTTTGAGTTAGAACACAGAATAATTTCATAGATTATTAATCTTTGACTTTGAATAAAACATGTAACCTTAATTAATTTTCTGTTCGGGGACAGTGAATTTGAAAAATTGAGATTCGGGATAACGGCATTAGAGAAAAACTTTTTCGCGAAAGCGGTTATTCAGGACAGTGGGTTCGAAAAAATGGACGCGAACCGAACTAAATGATTTTAATTTTCGGCGACAAAAAAATAAATAAATAAAATGAAATAAATACAAATATCTGACATGGCCAAAAATCGTCTTAATGGTCTTCTAGCACCCCAAAACGGATTTGTTGGTATTCCCACTCCCCCTCAACCGCCGTTGGTCGATAGGCTGTAATAGCCTGATTTTCATTGACAATAGGACATAGAAAATCAGACTAAAAAAATTCAAAAACCGGAAGAAAATTTTACTCAAAAATTCAAAATGAGAAGTAAACCTATACGAGAATCACGTAAATAAGACATATATGAAAAAAAATCCAAAGTTAGGTAATCATTTTTTCCCCAATTTGTGTTCATTCAAAATAACAGCCGAACATAACTCAGATCAAAAAGCATTACCACGAGGTACTTATTTGAGAGGGAAAGAGTGACGATTTTTTCTTTCAATTTTACACAAATTATAGTCATTCGTTCCTATTATCACAATTTGACTTGTAGTGTATGGCTTTTAAGGGAAAATAACAGAGACCCAGAGTGACTCTGGAGTTAGAGTCAAACTGATTCCAGAATGACTCTAACTCTGGCCTGTCTCCGAAGTCTATGAATTTCAGACTGACTCCGGAGTTGGGGTATCAAAATTCAGGTTAGTACAATTACGATTCCGGAGTCAGACGCAGCTAAAAGTCAAGGTCTAAAAATCACTCCGGAGTCGGTGGTAGTGAAATTTTGAAGTTATGAAAACTGAATCCTTCGTCAACTCCGGAGTCGTCAGATGGAGTCAAGAGTCAAGGTTCAAGAATAACTCCGGAGTCAATGGTTGGAGTCGGAGTCGAATTTTCTCATGACTTTGGAATCAAGGTGGAGTCAGAGTTGATTTTTTCGCTGGCTCCAGGTCCCTGAAAAAAAAAGAGAATAGGGGGGGGGGGAGATAATACGGACGAGGAAATTTTATATTTTGAAGGAAAACTACCATTTGTGCACAATAAAACAGTTACATTTTATGGTTACTTATGCTGCTGTGATCCAGAAAACACTCTTTTCTGATGGCTCACCCCCGTCGCTCCTAATCAACCTACCAAAAAACTTATAGAAACAAAGTTGTAGGAAATTTAGTCTACTTTAAATTCGTATATAACTTTTGTGAAGCTAAAATTGATATTTACGAAAATATGCCGAAAAAATTAATCAAGAGGGTGTATAGACCCGCATCCTTCCATCAACGGAGACTTTTAGCATATTGTTTGCGGAGGATACCTTCCTGACATATTTCACAAAAAACCTTATGATGGTATTTTTTTTTGACTTTGCCCCTTTTTCCACCTAGACTGACTGGATTACCAGTCAATCCGACCCAATACGACGATAATGAAAAATTCAGTCTTAATATTAAGCGTACAAACTTAGGCAAAGTAGTTATGCAAAAAAGTCTCAAGTCGTCATTTAAACACACTTCAGAATACGAATAGATTATCTTTAGATATACCACTTTGCTCGACGTAAGATGAGATATCGTCGTTGAACGAAGACGATCCGCAAATTAAAACTTTGTAGCAATTACCATTCGACAACGATGACAACCAAGAAGTAACCTCGTTAAAAATAATTTCTTTGCAAATTCTCTCAAATTGTATATTTTCATCGTGCTTAACCCTCGACGACGATGATGATGATGCAGGCGATGGTGATGCCTGCAACCCGCTCAGCTGCCCGCTAACGTATATACGAGAGGTGAAATTCCAATATTCATTAAAACGTCGTATCTCGTCCCTGAAATAAATCTCGTCCATCGTTCTGCAGGCGAATATTAACCTCATAATTGTATCGTCCGTTTCGTCTCGTAAGATAGATTTAATAACGGCGTAAACGGGAGCGATGCCGGTCCCGGCGCATACGAAAATATACGACGAATTGGGACGATGATGGAAGTCTCCGAAAGCTCCTCTCATATACATAACGTGATTTATATTCAATTGCGAAATACACCTAGACATGGCGCCATTTTCGTACAATTTTATTAAAAATTTAACCCTGCAATTGAATTCGTCTCGAGCCAAGCTAATCGGCGTATAACTACGAGATAGTTTCACCTTTTCGTTTTCGTTATCGTTATCGTTATCGTCGGGTTTACTGTTTATCATAACGAAATGTTGGCCCGGCTCGTAGGGTAATACACCTTCGATTTCGTTTACGAAATCGTCGTCATCGCGTTTACTTTGTTGCGCTTCTACTGCCAGCGGAATGAACGTATAAATATTTGTGTTCTCGGTTATCGAGTCGATATCCACTAATTTATACGGTTTGTATTTTAAAACCGATAGCAGATCGGTTCGTATACGTAGCTTCTCCGACGAACAGGCAGCCGTGTACGATGATGTCTTAATAGTACTAACCTTCCATTTCGATAATAATTCTTCGTACACGTCGAAAACACAAGGCGTACACCCAGAACCGCAGCAATCCGAATCAGATGGTTTTTCCGGCAGCTCCATAATTTAACCGGCTTAATCGCGAATCGACGTCAAATGTATTTTCACATTTTAGGTAACATCGTAACAGCGTAGTCGACGTTTTTGTCGAAACGTACTTCGTGAAACCAACCGTATCTGAAAATCAAAAATTATAAAATTATTTCAAAGCCAATATGGGTTATTTGAGTAGTTTTATCATTACCTTACGCATATACTAGCGTGTTAAAATTGACGTAGATGGATTGAATTCGAGAGTATGGTGATGGAAAAAAAGAAGCAACGTATAGTTGCCTTTTCAAGGCCTGAATTTCGTAAAATATTAAAGTCAAAAAAAATTGTTGTATCCATAAAATAATTTCTAAATCAATGGTAGAGGTTGATATCGGGGCGAGTAGTTGAACCCCCAAAAAGCACATCTGGGACCCGTACTAGATTTACTCACTAAAAGCTATTTGTGGGGGAGGGGGGGGGGCTGAAGAGATAATCAATAAGCATACGTAAATTTGCCCTGGCATAATTTTGAGATGATTTGTTTGGTAGCAGGTGCATTCTATCGAGATATATACCCCACCAGTAATCTATCAACATTCTCCCTCTCCCACCGCCAAATAACCTTTGAAAATTTCATTGATCTTTTAAAATAAAAATACTGGCTTGGTAGATATTTGAAATTGTGTAGACCCCTCCATTACACATATTTTTTTTCAAAATTTTAGTTCATAACCGGCCATATGCAGGGGTTATTGAAATCAATTCTGGTATTAGCATAGATCTATATTACATATAGAGGCAAATTTAATGTATTCGCTTGAAGCCCCACTTTTTCCTCAAGGGGGGGGCTTTACAGGTATCTAAAAATTGAACAAATGGGCAATTTCAAAATTTGGATCCAATCATTAATCCAAGAGGTGGACCTTATAGACAAAAACTTTTCCTGCATATTTAGTCATATACATATTTCGTCTATCTGCGTTATTGAAGGGACAGCATTCGTTTGAATATCATATGCCCTTTCAAATAGTCAAGATAGGCAAATTTTGCGTACGACAAAAAATACTGCAAAAGTTGCACACTACAAGGTCCACTATTCAAAATCACGATTTCGACAAATTTTTCTTCCTAAAATTTTACATGAGGGGGGAGGGGGGCTAATTGGGGCTAAGTGAAATGTTTAAAACAAAAAATTGTCTAAATTTTGATTTTAAATAATGGGCGTTGTAGTACGCAACTTTTGCAGCATTTCTGTGTACATACAAAATTTGCCTATCTTGATTATTTTGAAGGGGCTTATGGTATTCAAACGAATATTGCCCCTTCAATAACGCAGATAGGCAATCTGTGAGAACGACAAAATTTGTAGGAAAATTTATTATCTACGAGGTCCCTCACTTACATTGATGATCGAATCGAAATTTTGAAATTGCTCATTCGTTCAATTTTTAGATACCTGTGCAGTGCCATCTCTGCGAAGAAGTGAGGCTTCGAATATACATCAAAATCGCCACCAATCTCATCCTACTGCCTAAATTTGAACGAATTTGGTCTGTATCGAGCTAAATAAATAATTTTTGTCTTGAGAAAAAAATTAAAAATAAAAATAAACATTAGGTCATTATTATGCCCAGAAAAAAGTAAAAAACAAATAAAATGAACAGAGCCGGATTTCAATAACTTCCGAATAGGGAGAGGGAGAGGGGTGTGAGACCATACGGCAGAAGTATGGTTTTGAAAAATGACACCCTGCCTAAATCAACTCATTTGGTTATTCTCAACATCTTTCATACGGTAGGTTTCACTTACTTACAAGAATAAAATTCTTAAAATAATAATGGGGGGGGGGATCAGAGTGGTAAAAAAATGGTTCAGAAAAATGACACTCTTCCTAAATCAATTTATTTCGTTACTTTGCACAACTTTCAATAATAGATTTCAATAAACACCGTTATTTTTCTCAAAATTTCAAAAAACCAAAAATTGAACAATTTTGACTTTTTTTGAAAAATTTACGCTTCACGGGCCATTTTTCAAAATTTTTAGAATAACGAAATATGTTCGGCACTCTTTGGGCTACAGTTTAGGCCTAAAGTGTTGGATTTCGGCTCCGGAGTACATTAAATTGTATTAAAGGTGACGAACCAATAGCACAATATTGAAAAGTAAAAAAAAATTGGTCAAAAATCCATTTTAAAAATACAAGGAATTGCTAACATATGTGTACATTAGTAATTTTTACATCTACTTTCCGAACATCGTTTTTCGTGTATTTTTCAAACTTAAGGAGTGATATTTCATTGAACGAATTGTTGTAAGGCGCATTTACTACGTTTCAATAGAATTTTTTCATTTACCCCTTAATACATCTGAACTTTGAAAGGTTATAGATCCACCCCCTTGAAGTTGGAAAGAACTTCAATCATTCATTTTGTAGGGAATTCGGAGTAGGATAAAATATCACTAAGCTATTTTCAGGCTAGAATCGATATTTTATCAAATAAATGCAAAAGGCTGGTTTTGGTGTGCTTTGAACCACTCTAAGAGGGTTAGCTCCAAGGTGAGAGGTGGGGAGCTTTAGTGTGTTGTTTAGGACACCAAGCTGAACAATATTCAGCAAAAACCCTTGCCTAGAAATTATGTTCAGGTTAAATCCTCCCCCCCCCCCACAATTTGCCTGGTCTACAAAATTTCATAACATTAACAAAGTGAAAATATCTTCTTTCTTCGTGAGTAAGTTTTAGGCTAAAGACTAGATTATTGCGTCGGGGCTTCATATTTCACCATAATGCTCCGACTACAGCTCCGCAACCACATGTTGTATCTTATAAGATTCCAGAACCAGACCTAGAGCTGAGTATGGCAATATGAAAGACTCCAGACCCAGAGTCGAGTACGGAATTCTCAAGAGCTGAGGCTGCAACTTCAAAGACCATTGTGACATTTCATAGGGAACGATTTCCGAGCCTAGTATAAAATTTACATAAACTCTACTCCGGATCTTATCGGTCATGTTGAACTCTGGCTCAGGAGGCAGGTTTGCCCATTTAAAATGATGGGTACCAACACCGAAATAGCTCCAATATCATACTAAAAATAATCAAAATAAACTTCTTGAGTCATGAAACGAAGTATACACATACCCCCTTTCCTCCAAGCCCCGCTGAAAGTCGATAGGCTAAATTACGCTAACTACGAGATAACAAATGAACACATGACATCATAAGCATTTAAATCCATATTTTCACAAGTGAAACTCTCAAAATGAAACGTAGGCTGTATCAAAAATACGCACACATACATACACAATACATGGCTGATGCCTCTAAGCTTACTGAGGGGTTACCACGAAAAAAAAAAACTTCAATATGCCGAAAAATTAGCCATTTACGTTAATACTTGTTGGTATTGAAAAATTCAACCAACAATTTAACACGCGTTGACTTTCTTCCTTCAGACTGCGTATCCATTTAGTCTCGTTAATCTCCAAAGCTCATTTCAACATAAGCCAATTTTCTCGTACAACTCATTAAAATCATAAACTCCAATTTCGTAGTTCTACGTTCGTCGTAATCCTCTTTCAAATACATAGATGGAAATTAACATCTGTATAGAAATATACGTAAAGCTACTTACGCACAAAATCTTCCAAAAAAAAAAAAAAAAAAAAATTAAAAAATAAAAAAAAAAAAAAAAAAAAATTAAAAATTAAAAAAAAATACGACGAACGCGAACGCAAAATGCGTAATAAATTTCGAGCCTTATAAAACGAATATTTATCGCAAAAGTTGCTTCGCACAGGGTTGCTTTTATACGTATTTGATTGTAACAAGTTAAGAATATGAAGCTTGTTTTGGCGCCATCGTCATGCGTTAATATCAACTTGAAATTCAGGTTGGGTGTACGGGTACTTGGAAAGATGTCTTAAAAGTTGGCAAGTTTCGTTCGGCAAGCAGAAGTAAAACAGCAGAAATCAATCAAAAAGTTTCTTCTTGTTTGGTTTTAAAGCAGAATATGGAACAGCTTCAAGCCAAACGGAACCTTACTTGTGACTTTCGAGCAAAGGTTGGCTGTATTTTTCCTTCGGACCAGTTGTGTATTGTTGATAGAATCGCTTCAAGTCATGCTGTGTAATATTGTTCACGTATTGGTACTTGGAGTAAAATTTTTCACTTATTGGCTGAACTGAACGTGATACGAAAAAAAAAAAAAAAAACAAACAAAAACAAAACAAAACTAGAATTAGGAATATTATTTATACCACATACGCTTTTTAAACGTAGATTATTCCACATACTAAGCCATTTTATATTATTTTTAGATATTTAATTAAAAAACTTTTTTAAATTACCGAACGTGCGTTCTCAAAATTCATATACATACAAGTATAAGGCACAAAAGATTTACGTGTGAGGTTTTAAAATACCTACATACGTAGCGTATGTATAAAGCACACACGATTTTATAACCTATTTAATATTCGTATAACGTACCACATGTGTGCGGATATGCCGCCGGTATAACAGATTTTCCCACAGCTGAAGTTATCTTAACTGAAAGACGAAACGGTTGCTTTGATTTTCTTTTGATCGCTGCTTTCAAATCTTCAGTAGTACTTTGTTCTGCAGACATTTGTAAAGCACAATAAGCGACGGTTTTACGAATTAATACAATATACATATACGTAATAAACGACTACGATATCGTGCCTTGTATCGCAAGGTACAATTTCTATTCATATACTAAAGCTAGGGATAATTTTTTTCTTTTTTCATTTCAGAAGGTGATTATATCGGTAAACCTTGTAACCACACATGCGATAAAGCTTTACCAAACGCTAAATGCGACAAAAGCTCTAGAACGTGCCAGTGCTTGGAAGAATATCCGGTTAAATTATCGAAAAAAAGTGCCGGCTGCGCTAAACGTAAATTAATTACATGAAATTGCTAACGACGAATTCTTATAATCAAATCACAATACTGTTTTATTTCACTTCCAGCTTCTTCGCTAGGAGAACAATGTATGTACAGTGAATCGTGCATGTTCACTGATCAATTTTCCACTTGCGTGCAAATAAACCATAACGCTTACTGTCAATGCATCGACGGTTATCATATCGTACCCGAGCAAAAAACTTCCAGAAAAGCTTTCTGTTCGAAAGGTATAAAAATAATAATTACGCCGATAATTATATTAAGCGTTTACACGCGTTAATATTTACCCATCTATTGATTACAGATATTTTACAAATAGCTAAAGATCTTCCAGCTCTTTTTTTCGTAGTAGCAGGTGTTTTCGTTTTCTCAACAGTGATATGCTTCGCGATGAAATTATTTGTCGGCAAATCGCAAAGATACGAGAATTCCACCATTACTACCAGGCTTTTATCAACATCAGAAATAGGTACTGAGCACTGGTCAATCAAATTCTTACGCAGCACGTGATTTCAAACCATCATAATTAACACTTGCATCATTTACTTGTGATATTCGCAGCTCAAGTAGCTCGATCATTTAGACAATCAAATCGAAATGCAACACTTTCAAGACGTGGTAGCCGAGGAGTAACTGTATCGTCTTCCAGGGCAACGGCAGCTAGAGCAGCAGCTATTTTATTGGTTTCTTGTCATATACCAACAAATCATGATCAAGCTACTAGAAAATCCTCAGGTAGAAACATACTGTCTGTCTGCCTTTAAAACACAATACAATCCGTACAAAAAGAACTCATTTTATACTTAGATTCGCAAGTTGGCAGCGGTAGTGTACTGTTGTTACAAAACAGCAATCCTAATTCACCAAAATCATTCAGCGCCAAGCAATTCAAACGAGATTCCGAACAGAAAATAGCGGCGAGGAATCGTTCTATTATTAACCAACCTTCGACGTCTTCTTTGGGATCGTTTAGTTCACCGAAAAAAAATATGGTAAGAATTTTCACGCACATACATGAACAAAACACCAACTATAGGCAGAATGAATGTAACAAGTATGACTCATCGTACAGATAATATTGCAAATTAGTTATTCGGTTACCAATCAGTTAATATCATGCGTCACTTTGTCCTTTTCGCTTAGAAATTACCTATAATCGTTTAACCACTCAAAATCTAAGAACCTCATCTTTTTAACCAAAAACTAATACGATTACGAAACGAAATTCACCTGTTCACCTTTGGTAGAAACGTGTTTGCATTTGGCAATTTCGATAAAAACGATCACACGAATTCATTAGTAATATTATGTAAACTTATTTCACAAAATCACATTTCATATAAATAATACACTTACGAACATCTTCTTCAGCAGTAAATAATTCTTTAATTAAAATTAAACTTAATTCGATTAATTAATTAAACCCCGAATTCGAATTGAACATTTTCATTCTGCATGAAAAACCGGCAACGAACTGAATAAAAACTAAAAACTTTCTAAAATGGCAGAATAGAAAATGAACGAAATAAACGATTTAGATAAAAAAAACTTTATCGTTCAATCTTCACATGTTGCATGATTCATGATGAAAAAATACAAGAACGATATTAAATAAAGAACGAAATTTACCTTTCAGGAAGAAATAAGTATTATTTAATTTCGGTAGTTTCGCTACTTGTTAGTAACAACTATTCTTGGAAATATTGTACTAAACTAAGATGTGAAATTCTTGAAATTTCAAAACAACCTACGAAATGTACCTTTGCAGTTCCTTAATTAATACGAGAAACGTGAAATTGAACTCGCAAAGAAAATATAATGAATCCTTGGAGCAATATTTTCACTTCACGCGAGAAATATTACATTCATCTTTAACTATTCCTTGGAATTACTTTTATTAACAAACTTCTCCAAATCAATTATCGTGGAATATCCTAAAGTTATGATAGCAAAAATAACTCGTTACTAAAAGAACATTGAAAAATTTACGGACAAATACACATAGGTTTTGCTGATTAACGATCGAACCTTTCAAAACGGAAACACCAAATTTTTATCGAAAATTTCATCATTCATTGATACAATGGGTAGTCATACTTGTGAAGTGATTTCATACTTCTTACGAACTCCACTGACAAATTGCATCTTCTCGCTTACCAAATACAATACCTATATGAACAGTAAACTCGATTACCATTACCATAATGATATCACTGTAATTTTGAAGAAACTAAATACCAATAATCATAATTGTAAATTGTTTCACAGGCGAAACTTCCTCATAGCAGTTCGTTGAACAATTTAGATGACGATAGCAATTTGCATATCGGACTAGATAAACCGAATTATTCTCTAGGTGATGAACTCAACGAACCCGAAACTCAACATTAGAAAAAATCGTTATTTCATACTTGTACATATGTAAAAAAATTCAAACATAAGCGTGTGAGCCATTTTCTTGTGTAACTGAAATAAAACAATTTAAATCGGTAAAACTGAAGATTTATTCAACTATTACATGTCGTTTGAAAATTTTAAAATCGAATACAAGTGAATCCTGGGAGCAAACGAGGAAGAAAAAGAAAAAAAATGAACGAAACAAAGAACACGTATGAAAAATTGGAATACAAAGTTTAAAAAATAATAGGAATGACTAATTAGTTGTTCACACAAATGTAACAATATGCCTATCGACTAGCAAACTGTCTGTACAATTTTTTTTTCGACAATCAGCAATTAATAAAGAGTAGGAATAAAAAAAATGCTTTGGATGATGGAAAATATGAGGATTCACGAATGAAAAAAAGCTGGGCGAATTAATCGACTTCTTCGATGGTGGGTCCAGCAGATCCGCCACCATTTGGAGCAGCGCCACCAGCACCGGGGAAACCACCAGCTCCGGGGAATCCGCCGGGCATACCAGAAGGAGGAACACCGCCACTTTGATATAATTTAGTGATAATCGGATTGAAAATACCTTCTAATTCTTTCTGTTTGTGTTCGAATTCTTCTTTTTCGGCTAGCTGATTGGAATCCAACCAACGGATAGTTTCGTTGCATTTTTCCAAAATCATGTTTTTGTCAGATTCTGTGATTTTATCTTTCAATTTTTCATCTTCGACGGTGCTCTTCATGTTGAAACAGTACGATTCTAGAGAGTTCTTGGCTGCGATCACAGATTTTTGTTTTTCATCTTCGGCCTTGTATTTTTCAGCGTCGTTAACCATACGTTCGATTTCATCTTTGCTGAGACGGCCTTTATCATTAGTGATGGTGATTTTGTTTTCTTTACCGGTCGATTTTTCTACAGCGCTTACGTTAAGAATACCGTTAGCATCAATATCGAAAGTAACTTCGATTTGAGGTACGCCACGAGGTGCCGGAGGGATACCGGTGAGTTCGAATTTACCGAGCAAGTTGTTATCCTTGGTCATTGCACGTTCACCTTCGTATACTTGAATTAATACACCAGGTTGGTTATCAGAATACGTGGTGAAAGTTTGCGTTTGTTTGGTTGGGATGGTGGTATTACGTTTGATAAGAACCGTCATTACACCTCCGGCTGTTTCAATACCCAACGATAACGGCGTGACGTCTAATAACAATAAATCTTGTACTTCTTCCGATTTGTCACCGTGTAAAATAGCAGCTTGGACGGCAGCACCATAGGCTACAGCTTCGTCAGGGTTGATCGATTTGTTCAATTCTTTGCCGTTGAAGAAATCTTGTAATAATTTTTGTACTTTAGGAATACGGGTGGAACCACCAACCAATACAATATCGTGAATTTGAGCTTTGTCCATTTTAGCGTCTCGGATAGATTTTTCGACCGGTTCCATCGTGCTTCGGAATAAGTCAGCGTTCAATTCTTCGAAACGAGCCCGAGTGATTGACGTGTAGAAATCAATTCCTTCATAGAGAGAATCGATTTCTATGCTGGCTTGAGTAGATGACGATAACGTTCTCTTTGCTCGTTCACAGGCGGTTCTCAAACGACGTAGAGCTCTTTTGTTTTGGGTGAGATCTTTCTTGTATTTACGTTTGAATTCTTGGACGAAATGATTGACCATTCTATTGTCGAAATCTTCACCACCCAAGTGAGTATCACCAGCGGTTGATTTTACTTCGAAGATACCATCTTCAATAGTCAAGATGGACACATCGAAAGTACCACCACCGAGATCGAAAATCAATACGTTACGTTCTCCTGTACCCTAAAAAAATAAAATAAAATACAGAGGTATTAGTAAACTGCTCATCGAAGCACGGAACAAATACCACGATACGAAACTAATACGTACTTTTTTGTCTAACCCGTAAGCAATAGCAGCGGCTGTTGGTTCATTAATAATACGCAAAACATTTAATCCGGAGATAGTACCGGCATCTTTAGTAGCCTGTCTTTGTGAATCATTAAAGTAGGCTGGAACAGTAATTACAGCATTCGTAACGGTTTTTCCAAGGTAAGCTTCGGCAGTCTCTTTCATTTTTACTAATACCATAGAGGAAATCTGTGAAAACACAACATGAACATTAGATACTGGTACAAATATAAAAATTATTACAACACATGAGCTAGTTTAAAAACACGACATTCCTCAACTTAAACGTCAGTGACTGATTACAAGCGAAATCGATATATATCACATGATAATGATGCAACACTACTAAAAATTACAAGAAAAATTAACCACTTACTTCTTCTGGGAAGAAAGTTTTAGCTTCGCCTTTGTATTCAACTTTAATTTTAGGTTTCGTGTTGTCATTAATAACTTCAAATGGCCAATGTTTCATATCGGCCTGAACTGTGGCATCTTCAAATTTACGGCCTATTAATCTTTTGGCATCTGAAATACAATAACACACATATGTAATTATTTACAGGCCTAGACAAAAAAAATTATCGTACACAAAGGAGATCCAATCAACATAGAAGTTAACAGGTTACTATGAAGTGTACGTTGCTATAGGCTACGAGCTCTGACCAACATATATAAAACAATGTCAATTCTATGTTGTAGCCTCTTACACATATTTCAATTAACGTGAAAGAACTTACCGAAAATGGTGTTGTTAGGGTTCATCGCTACTTGATTTTTGGCAGCGTCACCAATTAAACGTTCGGTGTCGGTGAAGGCGACATAACTCGGGGTGGTTCTGTTACCTTGATCGTTAGCGATAATTTCGACTTTACCGTGTTGGAAAACACCAACACACGAGTACGTAGTACCCAAATCGATACCAATAGCTGGAGCTTTTGCCATTTTACTGTAATAATAGAACGATTTTATAATATACTAATTAATAAAATAAGCTCAAATGCGAAGGAAATACATCAAGGTGAAACACATTCAAAACGATTCACATTCCAACACACCATAATTATTACATTGCAATAGGAAAATGGTTTCAGGCGGAACTTCAGGAATGTCAGAAAGTTCTCCAAATAAGGAATATTACAAGAACAAAGCCATTTGCACGCAGTGCAAAATGTACATACGGTATGTTCACGTGTTTAACCTTGCCTCATTAGAAAGTATGGATAGTAAGATGATGAAAATATCAGTAATATGAAGAATATTATTGTTAAAACTTACCTATATTAATATTCAGTTGATAATAAATAAAAAAGAAACAAAATTACAATTGAAAAGTTTAATTTTGAATAAAAAAGCGTAAGATTGTATCACACGAATCTAAAGTTTTACCGTACAAGTCAGACGACACAAAGAAATTGAAGTGAGGTGCTAATCGTTACCAGCATCTGGTTAATAACTTCCACCGCCACGTTATTCTAGAATCTTCCATCCAATAGCGTCACTTGTTGAAATTATTACTCATTTCTGATTGGCCCATTAGTCATGTTTGCCTATATGTCGTCAGAGATGTCGTAACGGTACGACACAAACCGTTGATAAGGAGACGAGCGAAGCGATCCAATTTCTACATTCAGAAATCAAATTGTTATTTCTTAAAAAGTATGCGATTTATTGTACAAAGTAATTTGCTCTAGAATTAATTTCTCAGTTTCTTGCAATTTTCTGTTTCGAAATATCGTCTATTTTCCTTAGGAATGAATAAATTCTTCGTGTTTCATTCTAGAATATTCTAGTTTGTTGACGAAAATTTTAAGAATTATTAATCCTGATAAGAATGCGTTGATACGTGGCAATGAGATACTGCGAAACCTCACTAGTACTTTAATTTATTATACCTACTTTACAATCCTACTTTTATTTTCGATTTTTTTTTTTTTTAAATAAACATGAACAGTAAAAATATTGTTTTAAAATTATTTCGTAATGATGAAGACATTAATTAAATCATCAATCCAATATTCGTTAACAAAAGACACATACACGCTTTGAGTTTCAATTATTGTAAAAAAAAAATTAGTACTAAGCGATCGTGGGAAGAAATTTTAAAATTCAAATTCGTTGAAATGATTTCTTTAATTTTCAACTTTTTACGTTTTTAGGCAACGTTTGTAAAAAATTTTGGAAAGCTGCGAAAAAAAACAATTCTGAAGTGTTTAATTTTTGCACCCAATTTCTTCTTTCCATTATATCGAAAATTTCCTCTCAAATCGGTCAAGAATCAACAATGAAATATCAAAAATAGCATTGTTAGGATTCTTCAGTACTTGAATTTTGACAAGATCTACGATCAAGCACTCACCATCAGCAAAGGTGACATAAGTCCGAGTAGTTCTATTTCCTTGGCCGTTGTCAATAATTCCAACTTTTCCATGTTGGAAAACAGTAACGCTCGAGTACGTGATACCAAGATCAATACCAATAGCTTAAAGTTCGAACTTTTATTTTTTATTAATTGAAATTTTAGCAGATAAAATTCATCACTTTTAATGACAGAGAAAGTGTAAAAGACTTTTCATCTTAAAAACTAAAAAAGTATTTCAAAATTACGATTATAAAATAATATCACTTAAAACAAAACGAAATTCGAAGTAATATATATAAAACACATTATTAAAAACAAAAATAAAATTCAATCTTTCTAATAACAACGAAACCAGCACTTGGAGATCAACAAATTCTTGAAAAAAGTTAGAACTATCATAAGGATTTTAAAATTTGCGTGCTTAAATTTTCTAAAAATGTATGTAACTAAAACTGTATCGAAAATTTTACACAACTCTGGGTTCAGAAAAATTCCAGAAAAAAAGACATTCGAATATTTTAGCAATTTAATGATACAGTAAATTAGTAATGTAATAAATTTCAAAAAGAAAGTTTTACAAATCATGATAAAAATTATTGGAAAGTAAGACAATAACAAAAAAGACCAGTAAAATTCACATAATTATCTTACACACCATTTAGAGCAGTTTTGAAGTAAAAAATTTCGCTTATGAATATTTTTAGATGCCTTTTTTGAAATTAGTACATATAAAAATTGCGGTGCCATATTATGACTGTACTGTTTTGATTATAACTCATAATCTCGGTGAATTAAATGACAAAAATAATACATACTTATATCTCATACCAAGTACAAACTGAACAAAGAAACGTTTGATAAATACAACAAGAGTAACACGTATAAACATTTTAAAATTAAAAACTTACACGAAGAAAAATGGTTTTCTGTACACTGATAAATCCCAAAATGTCAGAAATATCAGAGCTGAATTAAAACTAGTATGGTTTCCCACTGCGAGTTGATTTTCATTTAGCACCATTGAACTGCCGTTTTACTGTAAAAATAAAAAATATATAAGGAAATAAATTTTTAAATACATTATTTTTACGACAGAATACTTTTACCGAGATTTAAGAGAAAATCTTTAATACATTTCTGCTATCCTTTTATCGCCTGGATACTTATATGGATGGTATTTGACCGCTGCATTTCTACAGGAGCATTGGACAAAACAAAAATGAAAAAAAGAAATACATTTCAATATCAATTTACTAGAAATAACTTGATTAAAATTTTAAAAATAAAAAAATTAGAAAATATGCAAGCAAGTTTACCAGAATGCATCGTGAATTTGTTCTTTTGTTGCATCATTTTCCACATCTAATAATTCGCAGTATTTTACTTTGTTTTTAGCAGGTTCATATGCTACTTCGACAATCAGATCAAATGTGCCTTGCAATTTTATGTGTGTGGATTCGTAATCTTCTTTTTCAACCAATTCGTCGATCTACAACAAACGTACAGTTTCGTTACATTTTTCCAAAATTTTTTCTCTTTCAAAATCATTAATCTTGCAATTCATTTCTTCAGTTTCTACGGTTTTCTTCATTTCGATGCAATAAGACTGTAAAGAGTTTTTTACAGCAATTGCAGCTTTGAGTTTTTCTTTATTATCTTTATATTCTTTAGATTCACTAATCATTCGTTCAATCTTATCTTCGGTGAGACGATTCCTATTATACATAATCGTAATTTGGTTTTGATTATCCGTTGACCTTTCGATGGCTTTTACCTTCAAGATTCCATCAGCATTGATATCAAAAGTAATACTTATTTTCACGTTACCACAAGGAGCCGGTGGTACACCAGTTAATATACATTTACCAAGTAGATTGTTATTTTTAATTTCATCTGATTCACCTTCGTAAACTGGAATCGTTGCTTCGGTTTGGTTATCCTTAGAAGTAGTGAATTAGAAAGTTTTCCTGGCCGTAACTGTATTACGTTTAATTATCACAGCCATGTTCAAATTTGAATTTGCAATACCTAACGATAACGGTGTAACGTCCAATAATAGCATATCTTATACTTCTTTTGATTTGTCACCGCTCAAAATTGCTGCTTGGATTGTAGTGCCGTAAGCTACAGCTTCGGCAGGATTTATCGATTTGTTCAATTCTTTATCATGAAAAAAATCTTGTAATAATTTCTGTACTTTTGGGATACGAGATGAACCACCGACTAAAACGACGTCGTGAATTTCAGTCTTCTTCATATCATCATCACGATTGCATTTTTCTACGAGCTTTATCGTGTCTTGAAATAAATCAGCGTTCAATTCTTCGAAACGAGCACGAGTAAGCGAGCTGTAAAAATCGATGCCATTATGAAGCGAATCTATTTCAAAGCTTGCCTTGGTCACGGATGTTAATGTTCTCTTTGCTCGTTCGCAGGCATTTTTCAAACGCCGCATTGCTTAGTTATTATTAGCGAGATCGAATTCGTATTTACGAATAAATTCTTGTACGAAATGGTTTACCAATCTATTGTAAAAATCTTCGCCGCCCAAATGTGCATTACCAGCGGTGGATCTTACTTCAAAAATACCATTAGCAATAATCAAAATAGACACATCGAAGGTACCTCCACCGAAATCGAAAATCAATACATTGCGTTTGCTAAACTGTGGAAGGAATTCAAATGAATAAATCAAAAAACTGCTAAAACAGAAAAAGTAGCAAAAATGATACATACTTTTTTCTCTAGACCGTAAGCTTAGCTTGTCTTTGAGAATCGTTGAAATAAGCCGGTACTGTGATTACAGAATTTTTAACAATTTTTCCCTAATACGCTTCTGCGATTTCCTTCATTTTTTGTAGTACTATTGAAGAAGCATTGAAAAAATTAATTGATAACATCACAAAACCGTATCAGAGAAATCCGAAACCTAAAAATTGTTCCCTTTACCTCTTTACGATAGTAAGTTTTGATTTTGCCTTCAACTTTAACTGCAATTTTAGGTTTATTGTTATAATTAATAACTTCGAAAGGCCAGTTTTTCACGTCAGACTGAACACTGGTATCGTTGTATTTACGTTCGATCAATCTTTCAGTATCTGTAACCATGAGTATTTATGGTTAGGAAAGTGAAAATATAAATGTTTAATATCAAAGTTACACATGTGCATTCACACATTGATTTATTCCTACTGACCAAAAATTGTATTGCAAAGATTCCTTGTAGCTTGATCTACGAAGCGACATAACTGGGGGTGGTTCTGTTATCTTGATCGTTAGCGATAATTTCCACTTCACTATGTAGGAAAACACCAACACATGAATAAGTAGTACCCAGATCAATACCAATGGCTGGAGCTTCTGTCACTTTATTGATTGTACTTCACTTCTGCAATTATTTTGAACCAGTCTTAAAAATATTATACTTTTAAAATTACATTCACAAAGTAACTGACTTACCTAAAATACATTGAAAGTTGAAACTCGATCACGTGTTGTTATTAAACAAAGCTCAAAAACAACTTTTCAAATTCATGTTAGATAGTTTGCATATCTTCGAAAATTCGAGGCAAAAACATTAGGATTTATTTTCTATTTTGGCTCTTGTTCATCGTTTTTCCTAGAATTTTTCAAATTGAACTACTAGGAAGTAAATAGGAAGTACATGTTCTGCGTAACGTTCCTTTTGGTAATGTTATTGTATGCAAACTACATATTGTTGTTATGTATTGAAATATAAATGATATCATCAGAACAAGAAGTGATCAAAATGAGAAGGAATCCACATCCATACTGGCTTGAGTAGATGACCATAAAGTTCGTTTTGCCCGTTCGCATGCAGTTCTTAGACGATTCAAAGCTTTTCTATTTTGAGTTAGATCGATTTTATGTGATTCTTGTACGAAATGATTCACCATTCTGTTGTCAAAATCTCCACCACCTAATTGCGTGTCTCCAGCGGTTGATTTAACCTCAAATTTTCCCTTTTTCTAACCGTTAAAATGGATACATCGAAGGTACCTTCGCCTAGGTCAAAAATGAATATATTACGTTGGTCGGTACTCTGCCAACAAAAAACATAGTTGTTTATCACTAATGTTGCTGGAAATACATATGTAAATGACTAGATCAATCTAAAAGTATACTTTACTTTCTTTTCCAAACCATAAGCAATAGCAGCAGCAGTAGGTTCATTAATGATGCGCAACACATTTAATTCGGCAATTGCAGCGGCATCTTTAGTTGCTTGTCTTTCAGAATCGTTGAAATTAGCCGGTACTGTGATTACAGCGTCTTTCACGATTTTACCTAAATACGCTTCCGCTGTCTCCTTCATTTTATACAAGACCATAGAAAATATCTGCGTACAACAGATGAAAAACAACAAAATTTAAAAAATTAAAAGTTGTAATACACAGTTAAGACAGTCTCAAAACTTACTTCTTCAGGATAGCTAGTTTTACAGCTGCCTTCAACTTGTACTTTTTTATCATTAATAACTTTGAATGGCCAGTGTTTCGTATCAGCCTGAACCATTGGATTATCAAATCCAGATTCCAAACTCCCGAGTTCCTAATCAATCAAGAAATCAAAACTATATACGTGCGTCATTCTCGTCATTGGATAAAGAAAATTCATAAAATTCAATTGCTGAAATACCTAACGAATTACCTTGAATTAAAGAATTATTCCTAGAGAAAGTGAGCCATCGTTGCAAATGGATACCTATTCAAATTTGGAATTTGCATACACCTGATCGGACGTACTCAATACACAATAAATAATGAATATTAGAAAATGTATGAAAAAAAATTGTAATTTAAGGTATAAAAACTGTGTGAGAGCTGGCTGAAAAAAAAGAACAAGTAAACAAATTTTTTTTGAAAAATAGAACAAAATTGAAAATATTTCGAAAAAAAGAAAAAACAGTAGTATCAAATCGAAATCTTCTGATTTCGAAATAAGCAGTTTTTGATTTTTCATGCGTTATCGTTAAATGATTTTTTCGCTGCAAAAATTAAACACACAGGTACAAATTAATTATGTATGTAGGTATCAAAAAAAATTTCACTCCAAAATTATACCTAAATTAAGAAGGAATTTTCTGGCAGTTGAAACAGCCAAAAAATAACGATTTCCGATATCCTTATCTCCTTGATATTTATCAGGATGATACTTCACAACCACTTCTCTGTAAATTGGCCAAAAAACGAAGACAATATTAATACTAACGAAGCTATAAATTACGTACAAAATTCTACCAATGTTTACCTAAAAGCATCCAAAATTTCCGTTTCAGAAACTTCTTTCCCCACGTTTAATATTTCGCAGTATTTATCTTTTTTTTTATGAGGTTCCTTCGCCAACGTAATGATTAGATTAAATATGCCATCTAATTCTTTTTGCTTTAGTTCTGACTGTTCTTTCTCGATCAATTGATTCGATTCTAGCCAATAAATGGTTTCGTCGCATTTTTCCATAATCATATTTCGGTCAGATTTTTCAATTTTATCTTTCAATATTTCATCTTGAACGATACTTTTCATATTAATGCAGTATGATTCTAAGGCATTCCTCGCGGCAATGGCAGATTTTCGTTTTTCTTCTTTTACATTGTATGCTTCGGCCTCCCGTATAATTCGATCAATTTCATTTTTAGTGAGACGATCTCTGTTGTACGTAATCGTTATTCCATTCTCTTTGCCGGTAGATCTTTCGATAGCTTTCACGTTCAAGATACCATTGGCATCGATGTCGAAGGTGACATCTATTTTCACAGTGCCACGGGGAGCTGCAGGTACACCAGTTAATGCGAACTTACCGAGAAAATTAATACGCTCGGTTTCATTAAACTCACCTTCGTATACGGAAAACGGGACAACGGTTTGGTTATCTTCGGCCGTATAAAATACTTTAGTTTGTCTGGCTGGAATAGGAGTGTTACGTTCAATAATCACCGCCATAACGCGATTATTGAGATTTTCAAAATCGAGGGCTTCAATAGCTAAGGATAACGGCGTGATATCCAATAACAATACATTTTTCGTTTCTTTCGATTTGTCACCGTTCAAAATGGCTGCTTGAATAGCAGCACCGTAAGCTACAGCTTCGTCAGGATTGATCGATTTGTTTAATTTTTTTCCATCGAAAAAATCTTGCAATAGCTTTTGAACTTTTGGAATTCGGGTTGATCCTCCAACCAAGACAATATCATCAATTTGAGATTTATCCAACTTTGCATCTTGAATAGACTTCTTAACTGGCTCCATCGTACGTTGAAATAAGTCAGCATTCAGTTCTTCGAAACGAGCACGAGTAATCGTTGTATAAAAATCAATACCGTCGTGCAAGGAGTCAATTTCAATGCAGGCCAGAGTAGAAGATGATAAAATTCTTTTCGCTCGTTCGCAAGCAGTTCTTAAACGATGTATTGCTCTTTTACTTTCAGTCAGATCTTTTTTATGTTTTCGGTTAAAATCCCGCGCAAAATGGTTTACCATTCTGTTGTCGAAATCTTCACCACCCAAATGAGTATCGCCGGCGGTCGATTTTACTTCGAATATATTGTTTTTGATGTTTAGAATAGATACGTCGAAGGTGCCGCCACCAAGATCGAAAATTAATATATTACGTTCGTCGATACCCTGAACAAACAGTATCGGAAAGTAGTGGAAAGATTTGTAGGAAAACTGACTCGATTCACATGAAGGGAATACATACTGATGGTTCTTCTAAGCCATACGCAAGGGCAGCAGCTGTCGGTTCGTTAATTATACGCAGCACATTAAGGTCGGAAATTGTGGCGGCATCTTTCGTAGCTGCTCTTTGAGAATCATTAAAATAAGCTGGCACAGTAACCACAACATCTTTCACCGGTTCACCAATATATGCTTCCGCAATAGCTTTCATCTTGTGCAGAATCATCGAAGAAATCTGCGTCCCATGCAAAAAAGCAATTTAACGGAAATTTTGATATGCCGAAAGATTGAAAGCTACCGCAATTAAAACCTCCAACTCACTTCCTCCGGGTAGTAAGTTTTCACTTTACCGCTAATTTCAACTTTAATTTTCAGTCTGGCATCATCTTCAATAATTTCAAATGGCCAATGCTTCATGTCAGACTGAACTGTAGCGTCGTCAAATTTACGTCCTATTAATCTTTTAGCATCTGTAATGATGCACGGATAGTTAAAGCAATCAAAAATTTTTCATCTAATATTATGGCTATGAGCGGTGAATCGATTGAACCATCGTTTATAAGACATTGCAACAAAATTTTAGATCTTACCAAAAATGGTGTTTTTAAGGTTCCTCGTAGCTTGGTCTTTCGCTGAATCGCCAATCAAACGTTCGATTTCGGTAAAGGCGACATAACTAGGGGTGGTTTTATTACCCTGCTCGTTGGCGATGATTTCCGTTTTACCATGCCGGAAAACACCAACACAAGAGTAAGTTGTGCCCAAATCAATGCCAATAGCCGGAGTTTTAGCCATTTTTACTGTATTTGACAGATATTTTACACTATATTTGTATAACTGCACAAGTGAAACACTTCATAGAACACGAGTTATTTCTGACGGTATCGAAGTACATAAAACAATAGAATCAATTAGTTAGATCTCTATCTTGATCAGATTCACTTTCGATTGAAGCTCGTGGGGGAATAAAGATACGGATCTACAACAATAGTAAATCATGCCGAATGCCGAATTGAATTGCCCAGGGGCTACTTGTATTCGGAATTGTTCGTATGTATTCGCCAAAATTCGTGTATCGTTTTTCCGTTCTATTGTTCTATCATTGGTCGTTAGCTCGTTACCAATTTCAATTTCAAATTTTGAAGCTGATTTAATAATTAATACTCTCTATCTTTGAAATATTTTAAAAACGAGTGTTGTACTTGAGCATAATTACCATAATACAAGAACTTAAGAAAGAAAAGTGGATAGTTTGTATACTTACTTACTAAATTAAAATGAACAGCTCAAATTTTATATCACTGTAGTACCTTTTGTACACTATATATAGATCTATTTTTAATCAGGCGAAACTATTCATCAGAACACAAGTGGAACTTTTGAATATCAAATTTGAATTAAAACTGAATCAATCAAAGGTTAGAAAAATATAAGCAAAATAATTTGAAGGTGCAGAAAACTTCTTTAGTTTCAATTTTCAAAATTTCCCTACCCAATCTTAGGATATACTTAACATTGGAATCGAACAATCAAAAAAATATACGTACATCGTATAAATAATGTACGTAGGATTAATTTTATTAGCTAATCGAAAAAATGGTATTCTTAGTAAACCTGTTTTTGAAAAAACACGCTACACTGAAACTAAACTTTCAAATATTCAAAATACACTATCATCAAATTGAACTGTACTTCTCTTGCATTTTGAACTCGACTCTTCAAGCAATGCAACTGAATGGTTTTCTTACTGCAATAATTAAAAATATGAATCTATTGTTTAACAAGAGAACGCATCTTATGTAAAACCTCACTTCGAAAGCATATATGAATCAGTTAAAAGTTTCTAACGTTTGAAATTGCCGACCAGTACAAATTCGCGATCACCTCATTTCCGGGTTATTTGTCGGGATGACGGTTTATAATTGCTTTTCTGTAAATCCAATGGAAAAAAATGCGTACTTCAGGGAATAAGCATAAATCAATTAGAAAAATTGAATCAAAGTGTGCGTAGATTCGTCTTCCATTTCTGACTGAGAAGCTTCTCTTACGTTCGATATTTTACAACGTATAAATTTACACGTTCTATTGTTTCTTTACTGGAAGAGCTTTTATTATATGCAATGGTAAAAATTTTCTGTCTATTTGTACTCGTTTACTATACTTACAATGAAATGTATAATTTCATTGTTTTTCTGCTTAACTTTACTTCGATTGAAGCAAATTAAAATTGAAATAAAGTCAAATTTCGAACGTGCGAGTAAATTTTTTTCACACAGATTTCTATTGAAATGTTATTTTCAATTTTTAAAAGACACTAATGATTACAATAGTTTTAAAAATGAAAGCGCAAACACTAATGTTAGAAAACTTAATACATGATATAGTGCAAATACAAATGAACATGAAAGTAAAAAAAAAAAACGTAAAAAATTAAAGATAAAAATAAAACATATATCCAAATATAAAATATCGTAATTTTCATTCTAAACTACGACTTGTACGGAAAGTCAGGACTGGATGACTTAATCTCCGAGAAAAGAAGTGAAATTTGTTCTTCTCAAATTCAATAGTCACGTACAAAATCCATTGAAATTCAGCTAACGAAAATTTTTATACATCTTACTTGCAGGCGTTTTTTACTGTAAGAATTGAAACAATACGCGAACGAATGAATTGAGGTGAATTATCACTCATACCTATTTCTGATATAAGGTGTTATCACATGGTCTTTACTTGTTTACCTAAATTGATGAGAAAATTTTTAGCACTTGATATTGCTAAAAAATACCTCTTCCCAATATCTTTATCTCCTTGGTACTTATCTGGATGATAAATGAGAGCCGCTTCTCTATAAAATAGATACAGAAGAAAATTGTTCCATTGAGTATGGTACGTATAATATAGATGATCGAATAAAAATACCAACTACGTTTACCTGTAAGCGTCTTGTATTTCAGATTCAGAAACTTCTTCTCCGAGTTTCAATATTTCGCAATATTTATTCTTTTTTTTTTGAGGTTCTTCGGCTATCGTAACAATTAAATCAAATATACCATGCAACTCTTTTTTCCTGGTTACGAATGCTTCTGTTTCAAATGACGGATCCGAATCTAACCAACGAATAGTTTCGTCGCACTTTTCCAAAATCATGTCTTTATCAGAAGCAGAAATTTTATTCTTCAATTTTTCATCTGTAGCAGTATTCTTCATGTCAATGCAGTACGATTCTAAAGCGTTCCTGGCGGCAATCGCAGATTTACGTTTTTCTTCTCCAACTTTGTAATTTTCAGCTTCCCGAATCATACGATCGATATCATCTCGGCTGAGACGACCTGTATTGTATGCAATAGAAATTTGATTTTTTTTACCGGTTGATCTTTCGACGGCGCTAACATTTAGAATACCATTAGCATCTATATCGAAGGTAACATCAACTTTCACAACACCACGAGGTGCCGAAGGGATACCACTGAGCACGAATTCACCAAGAAGATTGTTAAATTTAGTTGATTCATATTCACCTTCATATATAGGAAATTTCGATGAAGTCTGATAATCGTCAAGCGTGCAGTACACTTCAGTGTTCCTGGCTGGAATAGTCGTATTACGTTTTATCACTATACTCATCATATGACAGTTTTTTCTGATACCAACACCAAGTGATAATGGTATTATGTCCAACAATAATAAATCTTGTACTTCTTCAGATCTATCGTCATTCAAAATTGCAGCTTGTATTGCAGCGCCGTAAGCTACTGCTTCGTCAGGATTGATCGATTTATTCAACTCTTTCCCGTCAAAAAAATCTTGCAATAATTTTTGAACTTTCGGTATACGAGTCGACCCTCCAACCAATACAATATTTTCTATTTGAGA
Organism: Ferrisia virgata; assembly: GCA_900060175.1. Classification (NCBI taxonomy): domain Eukaryota; kingdom Metazoa; phylum Arthropoda; class Insecta; order Hemiptera; family Pseudococcidae; genus Ferrisia; species Ferrisia virgata. The sequence goes on along the minus strand of FIZR01009981.1, from coordinate 3,939 downwards.
CTTATCCATTCCGGCATCCAGGATGCATTTTTTAACCGGTTCTATTGTGCGTTGAAACAAGTCAGCATTCAGTTCTTCAAAACGAGCCCGAGTAATCTTCGTATAAAAGTCCGTACCTTCATACAGTGAATCTATCTCAACGCACGCTTGAGTAGACGATGATAAAGTTCTTTTAGCGCGTTCACAAGCAATTCTGAGACGATGAACAGCTCTTTTGCTCTGAGTGAGGTCTTTCTTATATTTACGTTCGAATTCCTCAGCAAAATAATTCACCATTCTACTATCCAAATCTTCACCACCCAAGTGAGTATCGCCTGCGGTTGATTTCACTTCGAACACACCTTTCCTTATTATTACAATGGAAACATCGAAAGTGCCACCGCCGAGATCAAAAATTAGTACTTTGCGTTCCTGTGAGGTCTGCGAAAATAATGTGAAACCATTCAACAAATTTCTGAAACAAAATTTAATCCAAACGACCAAAAAAATATACTTACTTTATCTTCTAAGCCATAAGCGAGAGCAGCAGCTGTAGGTTCGTTAATTATACGCAGTACATTAAGGCCTGCAATTGTAGCTGCGTCTTTCGTAGCCGTTCTTTGTGAGTCATTAAAGTATGCTGGTACAGTAACTACCGCATCCTTAACTGACTTTCCGATATAAGCTTCGGCAATCATTTTCATCTTAAGTAAGATCATTGAGGAGATCTGCGGTGTACATACACATTCGATAAGATAAAATATAAATCAGAAGCAATATTTGGACGAGCAAAGATATTTATATGGAAACATTTTACAACACACATACTTCTTCGGGAAAATATGTTTTAGTTTCACCGTCGATTTCAATCTTAATTTTCGTTTTAGTGTTATCGTTAATCACTTCAAATGGCCAATGTTTTATGTCTGCTTGAATGTCGGCATCGTCGAATTTACGACCAATCAGTCTTTTCGCATCTGTAATAATCAATTCCGCATGCACAAGTTTCAGTTGAATTGTAAAGTCTGACTGTAGCCAGAAAATGCAAAGTTATCCATCATCAAAAGCCATATAACATGCATAAAGGAAAACAAAATCTTTGAAGGTCGAACTTACCGAAAATTGTATTTGTAAGATTCCTCGAAGCTTGATCTTTGGCAGGATCGCCGATTAAACGCTCGATATCGGTAAAAGCGACATAGCTTGGAGTGGTTTTGTTACCCTGTTCATTAGCAATGATTTCTACTTTTCCATGTCGGAAAACACCAACACAAGAATACGTGGTACCCAAATCAATACCGATAGCTGGAGTTTTTGCCATGGTGCAATAGATACTATTCGATACCAGATTATAATATTTTATACTGTTCAAGAGGATCGACCGAGAAACACGCGCATTCGTCCAACACACATTAATTCTAGTGAAAATGGCATAAATCTGACGCTATTTATCATCAATAAACCAATCAGAAGCTTTTATTTAGAAAATTGATAAGCCAAAGAAATAAATGGCTATCAAATTTTGAATTCTTTGCAAGTTTTTTTTTTCATTCTAATTGGTTAATAATCAGTGTCATTTTATGCTTACAATGGTCTCACTTTCCAAAAAGTCAATTTTGAAGAAAAAAAAAGGTACTTGGAAAATTCCAGCATTAACGAAACGACATCGACGAGTAATTTTTAGAGAACAAGAACGAAAAGTAGAACAACGAAGTTGAGTAACTGAAGAACGAGAACAACGAAATCAATTTTATCATTTTTGAAGAACAAGAAACAACCTTGAAAATTCATTTGAAATAATTAAAATAACAACAACAACTACTATATTCAACTTTTTTTTTTTCAATTTCAGCAGATATTTCCTCGATTTTTAGTCATTTAAGCACACATTTGCATTAATTTTTTACCAATTAAAACCTATCAAAGAATGAAAAACAGAGAACAATATTTCCAAAACTGTGAAGCGCTAGAACAAAATGAGAAAAATAGGCATCGCTTTGCAATGCTTTTTCAACCTGATTTCCGTGACATATTACAATCATGAGAATTAACAAAAGCATAGTTTTGCGATGCTTTTTTCCTAATCAGGATTTCAGGTAGGAAGGCTTCAATAGGGTTAAATAGTCGAAACACCCAAAAGGCACATCAAGGGTCCCTACAGACGGTGCATACGTAATTGCAAACTTTCTAACTCAATTAGGAGGGGAGTTATGCGAGAAAAAAATTTAAAAAATTCAAAAAAATGACCAAAAAACCACATTTTTGGGACTGTGAAGGGATGAAATGAGGGTGAAAAGTCGAGACTCCCAAAAGGCTCATGTGGAGCCTTTAATAAATGTACATTGCTAATTTCAACTTCCTATCTCAATTAGGAGGGAAGTTACGCGAAGAACAAATCAAAAAATAAAAAAATAAAAAACCACTTCTTTGAGTCTGTGAGGGGATGAAATGGAACTGCAAAGTCGAGACTCCCAAAAGGCACACCCAGGGTCATTACTAAATGTACATAGCTAATTTCAACTTCGTAACTCAATTAGGTGGGGAGTTATGCGCAAAACAAACTCAAAAATAAGAAAAGAGGACCAAAAATCACATATATGTACTTGGGTCTGTGAAGGGGTAAAATGGGGCTGAAAAGAGTATACCCCCAACAGACACATCTAGGGCCCCTTCTTAATGTAGATGGCTAATTTCAAGTTCCTAACTCAATTAGGAGAGGGCCTATGTGGGGAACAAACTAAAAAAACTCAAAAAATGAGAGAAACCTACGAAAAAACCGCTTCTTTGGGGTTGTGAGGGGATGCAATGGAGCTAAAAAATCGAACCTTCTAAAAGACACATCTAGTGCCCCAAATAAATGTGTATACCAAATTTCAACTTCCTAACTCAATTTGGCGGCGAGATAGGGGAGGAACAGTTCTTTTTCGAGGTAAAAAGGGGGGAACCCCTATATCTTCCTTCCTAATTAACCCAGGATTTCGATTTTTGGATACGTCATACAACTTTTGGTTCTCTATCAATTAGCGTAAAGAGGGTCTGGTTTTATGTTTTTGACCCTTCAGCACCCCCTCCCCCTAATTAGGGTATAACTGAATTTTGACCCAAGTTCATCCCCACTCATATATATCTAATACGTCACTAAACTGAGCCGATTGTCCAAATTGGAGCAATTTTGATCGGTATCGAGCGGAGTAAAGGATTTTAATGTTGGTGACAAAAAATTAAATAAAAATGTATATGTGACATGGCTAAAATTTATTTCAATGGTCTTCTAGGACACCAAAACATGTTTTGTTGATTTACCCCCCCCCTCCATTCCATAGGCTGGTTTTCATTGACAATATGCCGTAGAAAATCAGGTTAACAAAGTTTGCAAATCATCATGGAAAACAAAATCAACATGCACAAAAAATATTGATTTGTGAGAACAAGAGCGAGAACAATAATTCATTCGTTCTTCCATTCCTCGTCGATATTCACTCAAATTAGGGTCAAATTTTAATTTAATGCAGTAAAAAAAACACACCAGAAAGTAAGAATATCACAAACATTTATTCGTTTTGGAAAAAAATCTACACAAAACATAGGTATGCATTTTTAGCACATGTAATACTTTATACAAAACAAATACAAATTAAAAATAAAATTTATACATTTGAATCATTTGATTTGATTTTCACTGGCACAATACACAATACAACAATTGAGAAAAAAAAAAGGAAAAAAAGCGAAATAATAAACAATCAAATTGTACTATACAATTATACACGATTCATCAATTCTTTACGAATTGGTGACTAGGATTAAAAAATAAAAATATCAACAAATTAAACGAAGCTATAAGGCCCGGGTAAGTTACTTGAGTATAAAAAGGTATTCAAAGTGTTTGTTTGTTTTTGTTTTTTTTTTTTTTTTTTTTTTTATTTTCAAGTAGTGAAAAATGCAAAAATACCAATAAAA
>FIZR01009976.1:0-49199 GCA_900060175.1 Ferrisia virgata | reverse complement strand
AACCCCCAAGCACCCCCCCCCCCCGGTTGAGATATCGAGCTTAAATTTTGTACGGCGTCTTCTCCACTCAAAATAAGTATCCTCAGCTAAAATGGTTGAATTGAACAACCCCAAAACGGATTCTATTGATACTTGGTAAAAATTAAAAATAAAAAAATAAAAAATAGAAAATCAACATATTGAATGAAAAAAAAAATTTAAATAACAAAATAAATGACAAAAAATTTAAAATAAATGAAAAAATAAAAAAAAAACGAAAATGAATTTTCTTACGTTGGTAATTACGCAATTGAAAAATGGTTCATATAAAATAGTTTCAGACGACTATACGGATTCCGAATTTATGTTAATTTTCGCCCTGGCATTATTAGCGAGGAAGTTATGTGGCATGATGAATTTTAAAATCACCTGATTTTTGAAATATAACGAAGCATCTCTAATCAGGTTCAAATTGTTATATCTTCAAGCGAAAATTTCAACTCATCATTTCCATCTTTCCAAACAGCTGGCCAATTTTTGATACAAAAACCCTACAATTTAAGACCCTATGAAAATTTTCATTCCTCAACGTACTCGAATATGAACTTCATTTTATAATGAAATTTGAGATGATTACATATTTTTCAATTCATCGGGTTGATCGGAAACTAAATGTCTCCGCCTGTAATTCTCCTGTTCAACTACCTTTTAATATATATTTTAAAGGTAAAATCACACTTCAATAAATCCAGCTCATCACACCCTCCTCATTACCAATCCATTTTTTTGCAGCAAAAAAAAAAACATAGCATGCTAATAAATTCAAACACCACAACTCGTCAGACTTACTTATTTGTTTATTTTACATTACTGCCAACGCTGGTAATTAAATCATTATGCTTCAAAAAATCTCAACTTTCGATTCTCGACTTTTACGACCTGTTGAAGACGCTCCTAATTGCATCAGTCAACAAAATAATGATTGCCGAATAAAAATCATCAACTTATTTCCATTTTAGAAGTCACAAATCACGAGAATGGAATTTTATTGCTCCTCGAATCAATATCATTTGTTTTTTAAGACTAATGAACTACATAAAATATCAATTTCTAACGTTAAAATCGTGACATTTCAATGGCTTTTGAACAAAAATTATATCATTCGGTAGGTTTAAACTTTAAATGAGTCAAAGTCACGATTTATAGCATCTTGATAAATATCTTTCAAGAATTAAGAGTTAGAAAAAAAAAACAAAAAAAAAACGATGAAATGCGAGTTCAGCAACATTCCAGTACCTGCTCGGTTTTTCAAGTGTCAAGTAATAAATTTGATGAAGAAATTTTAAAAATTTAGACTTTTTGATTCCTTATTCGACGAAAATATTGATCGCGGTTCAATGCTCGTTCGATATGTTTTAATTTTCGGAGAAGGTACTTGAGGGAGAGAAGGGGGTGACTGCTTTAGAAAATAATTTACGAGTTTATTTAAATCGAATAGTTTTCACATCAAAATTACGATTTGAAAATGCTTCAAATGTAATTCGCCATTCTCATTTTCATATCATTCAACATGAAGTTATAGCGATATAAAAATTTTTCAGTCTATTGATGAATTTTCAAAAATGGAAACACACATTTGGGCAGCTAAAAGTTGACACTAGGGCGTTTCAATTTTAGTTTTTTTTTCTGAAAGTTGGAGGGGGGAGGGTGTTATTAAAATGTTGTGAAATTATGTCTTATGAACGTGGTAAAAAATATGTGGTCTTCGACTTGAACCTTATCCCACCCCGTTTTTATTTAATATTTCTTTTTTCGATTTTTTTAGTTTTAACGGATCATTGTAGACTACATGAGACCAAAAAAAAGACTTTTCGCAATTTTTTTCTGCTTTTCTGGAGTTCCAGAACCATGTTTAAAAATGAAAAAATCAAATATTTAGAGTTTTTTTGAAGTGAAAAAGCACAAAAAAAAATACTTTCATTTATTACGTCATAAAAAATAATAATATTTCGTATTTTCTCTTCATTATATCAAAAATTTTTAGTTAATTGATTTTTTCTTAAACCTCTGAAAAGCAAAAAAAATTGCGAAGTTAGGGTCAAGTTGAAGACGTCAAATTTTTAGCCGGTTCGTTTCACGTCATTTCGCAACTTTTTTTCCATACTCCCTCCAGCTTACGAAAAAAACCTAAAATTCGAACGCCATAATTGATACCCCCCCCAACACAAAATTGAAAATTCCTACCACTTTTACAACCAAAATCCTTGAAAACTTTCTTTGCCCTCCCCTTTCAACGGTTGAAAAATCTTAATTTTCTGAATTTCGCCTGCATTAAATTTCGAGGGTTGAAATTCGAAAAGTAAGAACCCATCCAACAGTTGAAAAAAGTTTAAACACTATTTTTTGAAAAGTTTTAGGTCACGCCACAGGAATAAGATGAGACTGTTGAACCACACAGAAAAAAATGACTTCACCTCAAAAGGCACATAAAAAAATGATGAAAAAAAAACTATTCGAAACCCTACTACCTGCTACCAACCCTCCCTTCAACTCGCATATTCAGCATTTTCAGTAGCTCTCTATACCCCCCCCATTTCGTTATCATGCGCGAAAAAAGCACCACTTCACTCTCAACTCGCATCAACACAATTATCAGCTAGTTAGCAACATTTTATACGCACAACGCATATACATAACTTTAAAATCCAAGCCAAACGAATCAGCTTTGGCCTATTTTTAGAATATGCGAAAAAAGAATAGCCGTCTGCGGTCTTGGAACGCGTCCGCGTCCGTCCGGCCGCTTCGTTCGTTCTATCGACGAACATCTTAAAAATCCCATTTTAGACTATTTAAACACAAACTCCTTTTACATCTCTTTGGGGCATTGGCTCGCCGTGGCGGTTGGCTCGACTCTCACACGTCAGGAGACGACGACGACCGACCATGTACAACAACGTTCCATTATTAATTCGCCACCGAACGGACGGGACGGACGCGACGGTGCTAATTTCACCTCATCTTTGGTTCTTCGTCTTGCCCCACCGTCTTCGCATCTTCCATCATCGTCATCCGAGTACTATACAGCAAACTATACTCTTGCGTACCGGCCCCTTTTCGTCTCCTCTTTACATTGTACATAAGTATCGCGATGGTCCGACATTGTTGCGAATACTTACACCATGTACAATACAGACAGATACATCGCACTCTGTACATCGCCCACCCGTGAGCATTTCGCATTCGCCAACTTGGCCGAGCGGAGCGCAGCGAAGCGATCGGTCTCATGATGAAAATATAACACACGAGGAAGACCACAGAGAGAAAGAGAGAGGTACGAGCAAGAGAGACGTTGCCACCTTGTTTTCGTATTCTGCGAACGTTTCGTCTTCTTTCTTCTCTTTTTCTTTTCACACGACAAGATTCTTCTTTTTTTTTCTTCTTATTCTTCTTGGTTCCTCTTCTGGGTTCGATACGTGCGCCTGTTTGTTGTACGTGTAGAGTATTATCGTCCGGTTTCTTTTCACTCACATCGTACGAGAGTACGTCTTCGGCAGCCAGAATCTCCCAAAGTCTGTATCTCTTACCTCGAAGCATAGAGATGATACATCTCTGGTGTTTCATACGTCAGTGGCCAACGTTCCCTTCGTTCGTTCAATGTTTTAGGTACCTACCTACCTACCTGCCTAGCGTATCTACACATAACGTACTGTATTTTTCTCCTTCCATTTCCTTCTTCTTTACCGCATGGTCGCGCCTCGACCGCCGAGAAGGCCATAGTATCTTTGACTGATCGTCGTGCTGTTTGATGATTGAAAGTATTGTTATCGCGAGCGCCTCGATCGTGCTAACATCTTTCCCCCCATCTATAAGGTCTTCATCCGGCGGCCAAGTTTTTCTCACTTCTCGACAACCATACACACGCGAGAGAATCTCCCGCCAATCGTCAATCGTGCATCGTAAGAACATCAGCATCATCAACACACATCTAGCATGCGTGCCCGTACATGCGTGGTACATGGACGCGACAATAATAAAACTGTCTTTCGAAGGGGATGAGAGCGGGGGCAGGGGGGCTAGGAGGAGAAAATGTGTATGCTAAAGAATGAATGTACGGTACACTACTTCAAGAATACGCGTTAAAATTAAGTAGGATGTTGGAAGAGCAGCGGTACCATCGAGTACTATACTACGACGACGATCCAGCAGGCTGATGGCATTTATGGAATCTCGTCGGGTTCGGGCATTAATAAAACGACAACCGAAGACGGCGAAAAATTCAACTATGACGCAATCAACAGCAGTTCGGTTTCTCTATATCTCTCGCTCGCTCTACCTCTTTCTGCTTACGTGCTTCGAAAGAAAACAAACACGCACACATACACACACACATACAGGCTACGCATCAGAAAAGAGCACGAAAGTGGTACTGGAAGCCGCACTGACGACACTCACCGTACTAATAATGTTTCACAGGTAAAAGAAGAAAAAAAAACCTGTTGGAAGGTTCGGGGACATCGTCCAAGGTAACTGCTGGTGCTGATAAAAAAAGAAGGAAAAAAAAACCCAAACGGTCATATTAGGTTTATTATTCTTCTTATTTTATTTCTTTCTAATTCCTTGTTTTATAATATTGCGGTAGATATTGTAGCGAGCTATCCACCGGTTTGGCATTTCCGTTCATGGCATCATCGGATGGCAAGTTCTTCTACACGGGACGCTGCCGTGCCAGTGTCGGCCAGCACACGTGTCCTGGCTGTGTCTTAGTGTGGCGACCTTGCTCGCGATAATTGACCCTAAAACTGTAGCGGCAAATTGGAATCGCGCTATCGAGCCAAAATTTACCCATACGTAGATGTGTTTTTTTTTCTATCCTCTCGAAAACAAAGATCACGGGATGTTCACCTGGTATCACCTCTTTCATTTCCAATGTCTGACAAATGTTATAAAATTAGAAGATTCGACTCGACGACCGAATAGAAGCGATGTAATTTATGTGCTTTCCTGTTGCTTCGCACCCCCCCCCCCCCAACAATTTGGTATGTAGTTTTTATTTTAATCTTCATTCGACGTAAGTAGAAGTACCTACACATGCATATTTATACGGTAATATGCACGTCTGTAATTGTACACACAATTATAGGCCGGGGGGCAGGGTAAAAGAAGTGAGGTACCCGTGGATGGGAGATGAATCTGGCTGGTGTCGTCGTCGTCGTCGTTTTCCTTGTTATCATCCTCTCATCATTATCACCATCGTCATCTCTACACCTTCGTCGTTGCGTTATCGTTCGCGCAACAAATTTCAAAGTTGCCGAGTTCAATGTCTGATGCGCCACGCGGAGGTCAACGACTTCGTACACGTTGTTGCCGTAGTAGTCGCCTCACCGTGCCGCCCTGCGCCGTCCGGGTCCGTCTCAACTCAGCTATACGTCTTGTCATTGATATCATAATATTATTAATTCGGAAAGAGGAAAAGAGAGGAAAAGACTGCGCGAAATAATTTTTACACGTTATTTACCGCCTTCCTTTCCCCTACCCTTCCCTTATGTTTAATTCACTCATTACTCTTATAAACAGTTGGAAAAAAAAAAAAAAGGTACGTAAATGTACGCGTGGAAAAAAAAAAAGAAAAAACGTGTACACCTGCTCAATGAGCTCATTATACATACGATTTTTTTTTTTTTTAATGTATCGTTTCAAAATAAGCTGAAGGGTATGAAATGAAAGGGTAAAGATCCCAGAGTTGACAATGGCCACGATCAAGGTTCAGCTCTAAAGAGGGAATATTTTGTGTGTATTTTAGCGTGGCTTGAAACCATGGTATCGACGAAGGGGTTTTGCACGATAAATGTAGCGCAAACCGAGTAAATGATTTATGAGATTTTACGATTTAAAAAACCGCTCGATCCTTTTCTTTTGAGGTAACGAACACGTGAGAATTTAATCTCAGTCGTATCGTTGGGTGAAGGCAACTCTTCGAGAATATGAGTAGACCTGACTAGATTTTCAGACTGTTTAAAATAGAAAATATGGGCGACTGAACTGTCACGAAAATGATATTTTCAAACATGAGTTCAAAAATAGCTCAAATTCAGCGTTAGTGCTCGATTTAAGAGCTTACTGGCATCGTTCGAGTGAAGACAATCACGACTTGGCATTTTTAAAACACCATTTACAAAATTTTCAGAGTTCTTCGAAGTATCAACATTTTGAATTAAAATAATTTGAACTCTGGTACCTGTTGAATCACAGCAGTACCCCTCGCTCCTGTTTAGGGTTCACTGGTGTCGTTTTCGCATGAATAGAACCGCCAAAACATAAATATAAATTCAAAATTTTCAGTTTAACCCTAGTATTCTCATGGTGAGGTGGACCGAGGTACTTACAGAGGTCGAACTGAAAATTTGATTTTATATTCGTATTCAGGGGGTTCAATTTAAGCAAAAATGATACCAAACATTATGCACACTTCCCGTAGTCCAAAAACAGGGCTGAGAAGGGTCTGTTAGCGTCCAGCAGGGGCTCCCAAACGAGTTTTTCTTCTCTGCCATCATTTTCGACATTTTCCGATTTTTCCATTATAGCTCTCCATTTACACCTTTATTTCAATTTTTTTCAAATTCTGACCATGGTGCTTATGAAGTAAAATTTAGAAAAAAATAACTGATAGGGAAGCCGAATACACACCTAAGAGCACGGTTTCAAAATTTTACCACAACAAACACAATTCAAAAGGACATTTCGAAGGTTAATTGCGGAGGGGGGGTGTTGATTTTTTCAGAGATGCCTCCACCCAAATTGATCTATTAGCGCTTTCAAAAAAAAAAAGTAAGCCTGATTTTCGTAAGACATTATAATTATGCGAATTGAAAAAAGCATCCCCCTAATCGATGTTAAAGGATGGGAGGGTTCAATGGAGCTAAACAGTCGACATCACCAAAAAGCACATTTAGGACCTATACTAAATCTATATACCAAATTTCAACTTCCTAGCCCAATTGTGGAGGGGGGGGGGAGGAGATATATGCGAAGAACAAACCAGAAACTGATAAAAAAAACCTACATTTTCGGAAGTGCGAGAGGGTGCAATAAAGCCTCAAAGTCGAAACCGCCGAAAGACATATTTTTGGCCCCTACTAGGTCTACTTATCAAAATTTCGACTTCCTAGCTCGATTTGTAGCGTAGATAAAGAACACCTTTTTTTCAAAATCAAAAAGGGGGAAAACCCGTATACCACCCCTCTTAATTGACCTAGCAGGCTAATTTTTGGATACGTTAGGCAACTTTAGATTGTCTATCGATTTCTTTAAAAAGGAAAATTTTTTGCAATTTCAACCCCTCAACACCCCCTTCTCCAAATTTGGGCACAACTGAATTTTGAATCCAGGTCATCCCCATTTCAGAATATCAAATCCATCACCAATCAAAGCCTATTCCTCAAATTTGATCGATTTTGGTCGGTATCGAGTTGAGTAAATGCTTTTAATATTCGCAGAAAAAAAAATTAATAAATATCTGACATAGCGAAAAATGATCGTAATGGCCTCCTAGAACCCCAAAACGGATTTTGTTGATATTACCCCCCCCCCACATCTCATAGACAATCTGACATACATTGAAAATCAGTGGGGGTGGGTTCAAAATTTCGCTTAGGTATGTATCTCGATAGTATGCACCTACCACCAAGGTATCATCTCAAAATTCCACTGGAGCGGATTTACCCATGCTTACTCTCCCCACCCCTACAAATAGCTTTTGAAAATTTCAAATTTCAAGTGTAGAGCTCATTTAGAAGAGAAAAATATGTAGGAACTCAAGAGAATCTAACCGTAAAGCACTTCCTTGGGGATTGTAAGAAGGAGCAATAGGACTGAAAATACGGAACCGCCAAAAGGCTCGTCTAGGACGCAAACATGGCAGATTTCAACTTCTTAGCTCAATTTGGGGGCAAGTTATGGGAGGAATCAAAACTTCTCAAATTCAAAAAGAGGGCACATCTCCCGTAGCTTCTCTCCCGATAGACGTAAATAGCTAATTTTTGGATATTTTAAACAACTTTTAATCCTTCATAGATTTATTTAAAAACAAGCAGTTTTTGTGAATTTTACCTCTGAGCAACCCTCCCCTAAATTTAGACATGACTGAATTCTGAGCTAAGATCATCCCTGCACATATATATTTATATTTACTACCTATCTACGCATATTGGTTAAATTTGAGCGATTTTAGACAACACTGAGCCAAGTAAATGATTTTACTCTTTGTAAAGGGAAAAAAGTAAGAAAGAATAAATATATCTGACATACCCAAAATTGTTCATAATGGTCTTCCAAGATCCTAAAATGGATTTTATCTAGCGTAGGTTGATAGAATGTAATAGTTTAATACGAACAGATAACGATTTTTTTTTTTTTTTTTTGCAATTTTGAAGACTGATTACAAATTTAGAATCGAACGATACGAACACCCTAATTCACGAATTGGCAACCACGATCTCCTCATATTTTCATCAATATTGTCGATAATTCGACTACAAGTCGACAGAGTAATATTTTAATAACAGAATTTGATACTTTTAAACGAAATGCTCGTGCAAAAATATTTTCACAGGTTAAGTTTCCGTTTCCACAGATGACTCAGAAGACGACGCGACGATACGCCAAACACCGCCTACTCTGCCAGACGATTCTTTTATTCTGAATATTAACCCGACCACCGACCAACTCTAAAGCTGAATGACCTTAGAAGAAATTCGCCGACGGCCCAAGCCAGTGTACGAGTACCACGACGTAGTAATAGACTTCAAATACACCATTAAATAAATATACGAACGTCTCCATCTGTATGTACCAGGTACCTGCTCTTTACAAATCCTGAACCATTAAAATCGAAAAAAATTGCGACAAAAAAACAATACTTCCAATGCTATTAGAGGTCATTCTTCCAATTCGTTATCTACGTATCAAATCAAAACTCCTTTACTCGAGTCAACCGCAAAAGTCTAATTTCAAAATTACCTCAACGACCATTTTGGAACTAACCTAAACATCGATCATCGTCTACTCGCATGATATTGCATAAATCACACACGAAATACATTTTTAAAAACACCAATCGTAAAATTTCTTATCTTAATTTTATCGGAAATTAACGACGCTCGACCTTGAGAAGAATTTCATTCGACGCAAAGTACCATATTCAAAAACTTATACGTCATGGACGCTATCAAAAAAAAAAAAAAAAAAAAAAAAAAAAAAAAACTCGTTATACGACGAAGGTTTCGCTTCAATTCCATTAGGAGGCCGTTCAAGAAAAACACTGACAAATTGTATCGAAAATTGGAGGTTATTAATTTTTCGTTAATACACAAAATCTTCAGTTTCGTAAAATCAAACGTATAGATTAAAATTTCAACGCTTATCAACAGGTGAAAAAAAAGTAGATTACGCGTACACATTTGGATCGATAAATTTAAACTAATATAACGATTTGATAAAAATAATTTGAGATTTTTTCGAACCGGCTGAAAAGATAATATTTCGACACACTACTCCACTTCTCCCTCAACACCTTCTTACCTCCAAAAAATTCAACAAGGACAAATAACACTTCATTAAATACTTCACGCATTTTTTAAATGATGAACTTTTTCACATCAACCTTCTTCTCTTAATGACCAATGTTACGTTCATTCATTAGGATACTTACTGAAAATTCAAGGTAGTAAAAAAAAAAAAACAAACAAACAGCTTCGAACACGATTCATGGAATTTTGAAAAAAAAAATTACCACACTGACCTCTGCCACCCCTACTCACCCTTCTCATTTTATGCAAAAAATTAATTTCTGTGTATGATTAATTCATCAAGCATTATACAACCTGGCTCATTCTACATCGAAAGAGTCCAAATCTAACCTTTAGATCACTCGATTTTGCTCAAAATTTGCAATTTTTTCCCGATGGTCTCGTCGTCATTTCTGCCTCGACTGCTCCAGGAGCGAGGAGGGGGGGGGGGTTGAAAGGAAGTACTTGCAATTTTGAAACATTTCGAAACCGGTTAAACCTGAGATGAGTCTGTTTGTACGGTTTTGTTGGGAATCGAAAGGAAATCCAAAACTGATGAGCAAAATTTTAAAAACTCAAATTTTGAACTTTCGAAATGAAAACTCAACTCTTCATGTTGAACACAACGGTTCTTCAAAGTTATCATTTAAATATCTCAAAAAAATCACTACGAAGAGGACTCTATATGTTTATTTCAACCGATGAATTTTCTAAAAAGGATCTAAATACCCACCAAGGGGGAGGGGGTGCTCAATTTTTGTCAAAATTTAAAAAAATAGCAAAAATGATGTGACATATTGATTTCTACTGATTTGAGGTCGCTGAGTTCGAATATTGGCGTATTTTTTCGACGCGACTCCTCCCCCCCCTCTTCAACATTCCTTTCAATATAGTCAATACTCAAAATAAAACGGAAAAAATGAATTCACACGTCGATTCTGATCAATGCAGGCATGTTGAGTTTGAATATCGACTTATTTTTTTGATACGACCTTACTCCTAACTCCACTTCAACCTCTTTCAATATACCTAATAAAAATTTAACATAAAATGGAATAAGTGAATGGAAATATCGTTTCTGATTAATTCAGGTACGTTGCGTTTGAATATTGGCTTATTCTTTCGATCTGAGCACTCTAAACATTCCCACCAGCTTCTCAATATAGTCAAAATTTTGAAAAAATCAGAAAAATCACGAGACACGTCGATTCCGACTAATTTGATATCTCTGAGATGGAATATAAATTTATTTTCTTGATTTTACTCTCCAATGCACCACACCGATCCTCAAATTACTAAGGTTAGATTTACCCAAGTTCGATATGTAATGAACCAATAAATAAGCAAATACCAAAGTAAAATTTCCTAATGACTTTTACAACTTCCCTCAAGCATCGCAATCATCTCACCTCCCCTCCTTCAAAATGTAACGTATTCAAATCCATAAAATATTTCAATATCACGTCACCCGAATAACATAGTCTGTATTTCAGCAACGTAAATATTTAAATATTTGTCAAACCAGTAAGAGTCAGTCACGACCATAGACATCATCCAGTACGCTCTCCCCCCCCTCCCCACCCTACTAAACAAAAAATGCAACATCCGAGCGATGAATCTTAACCACTGCTATGATCCTTCACATCGTCGTATAAATAACGTCAAATTATTCCGCAGCGATATAATTTTAAACCCAGTACTTGGACACAAAATAAGAGCAAGAGAGAGAAAGAGAGAGAGAGAAAAAAAACCCACCTACGCCGTTATAAATTCAACTCGATGCCAGCAGATAAGACGTCAATGTAATGGTATGGTCAGAACTGACCTAGGCCGACTCGATTCTACTGTCTTTTTCGTTGTTCGCCATCTCTTTCGAGATATATACTACGTGCATATACTATTATTATATAGATAAAAAAAAAAAAATACACGTTCGCTGTTCTTGGCTAATTCACACTCACACACCGCATAAATATAGTCTATCCGACCCCCCCCCCCTTTCCCCCTGTTTGCCAGCAACTCTACCAAACGGAATACTTTCACATCGATAGGGTAAGCTACACATACACAATGTGTAATGGCGACACGACAACACGGTCAAAATTCCCCAAATCATCGTTCAATAAACGTTTCTTTCTGCTGGCGTTGTTGTGGCCGGTGTGTTGATTAACCGCATTCCATCGACGATGTCCGACGGTCGATGGTATTATTTTTCTTCCTACTCTTCTTTTTGGTATATTAGTAATTACGTGTACGAACACAAGACACACACACACACATCACACGTATGAGCAGGTTGGCTTCACAGTACACTATACCGTTTCGAAATCACGACCAGTCGACGACAATAGATCAATGGTCTTGCTCATTAGTCCATCTATGAATTATTATAAGGTAGGTATACACTCTTCTTAATACGTATGTCGTATGTATACAGATAGAGACGTATGGTATACATTAATATACGTTGTATCTGGTATGGTCAGTGGTCACTGGTCACCTTTCCTTCCTCGTTCGTAGTGCCAAATATTTTCACTCTACTAAAGCGACTCTTTTCATCGACTTGCTTGCTTGCTTGCTTGCTTGCTCCATCGTTATACGTACGTGTTCAAGATACAGTACAGTAATAGAAATATAATATGTACTTAGTGCGACCGTCGTCGCGTAATAATTTCAATATTACTGTGTCAGTCGACAGATATGTTACACTGCAGGTAGTCAGGTGCAGGGTAGGCATTAGGTATGATACAGATAGCTTCTGTCATAATATAATACCTCTTTACCAAGCGATTATTATATAGAACACATGTGTTTCGATATGCACACATGTACGTATAAATGTAGTTCGAGTAATGGATAATTACTACGTTAATTACGCGAACATCTCTTCGTCTTGCTTCGTTATTTCCTTCTCTGTTCTTTTGAAGCGCACGCGAGTACATCATACCACTGGATGGTTCCCATTTATACATTATCTCCGGTCCCGGTTACTGAATCGGCCAATGCTCACGCCTCCCTACTCCTTATAACGTTGCACTATGCCAAGTATCTACATCTACATATACATCATACTACATACGAATGTAGTACATATACATAGACATAAAAACCCGGATATCCCTAACGAACCTCTAATTTCGCTCATTTGTACGCACGTATACGTACATAGTACGAACCTTCTTCTACTTCTACTTCATCATCAGCACTACCACCACCATCACCATCACCAGTACCACTATCATCACCATCGCCATTACCCATTGAATATACTTACTTAAGTAGGTACAAGTACATAATTTCAAAAGCGAAGAGAAAAAGTATCTACGTAGACGTACACACGAAGAACGTGAACGATCGTTGGACTGGTGCAACTTTATCGACCACTGACACCACCGGCATCGGCATCGGCACCGCAATTGCATGCGAGAGCCATCATTTGATTATTGAAGAGGGTGCGAACACGTGGCTAACGGCGAATTCGTGCTCTTCTTCTATTATTCTACAGCTATACCGCGATCGAGGTACAGACTGCAGAGAAGGCGAAGAGAACCATAGGTCGTATATTTTATCCATGTGTACTCTGTATTATGCATCGTAGAGCAGCATAAAGAAGAAAAAAAAAAAGGAAGATAAAAAAGAAACGAAAGCTGGATCGGATAAGATACGAGACTTTGGAGTGAATGTCGTACCTTTCGGGAAACAAATGTGTAATTATTCGAATGTTTGTAAACTCACGAATGTAGAGGAGGTGCTAATGGGTATAATGTCCAATTGATGGATGAAGTTGTGTTAAGATAAACAGGAGGAGAGGATAATGGACAGACACGTGTTATATACGAGTACGCAGTAATTGACGAAGATAATTATTTCATTGATTATCGCGTTCGAGTACACTTTGTATACGATAAGTTTTAGTTTTTTTTTCCACAACGCAATTAAATATTTTGTACGAGAATTTTAGAAAATAATACGTGAAATTATTCATAATAATAAAAAAAAAAATCACCAATATTTAATTCCAACTTTGGCGAAGGTTCCAAAAATTTCAAAATTATACATCAAGTGTTCCGAGAATTTTTTTTTCACATTTACCTACGATGATTAGAGCATAACTTCTATACGTAATTTTCACTTCGAAATATCGAAATTATTGGCAAAAAATTTCATACAACGATTAGTCATTCGAAGAGGAAAATTTGATACAAAAATAGAACAAAAAAGGTGGGCGTAAATTTCGAGTTATTTTCGGAAAAACATTCGTAATTAAGGTTTTTTTTTTTTTTTTTTTTTTTTATCGAGAGCTGACAAAATTTAAGACAATATCGCAAATTTACTCTCCCTCCTTACAAAGGTTAATAATCAATTAAAAATAATAATTTATGAAAATCATGTAAAATTCGCATGAATTTTAATCCATGGAATACCTGGCAATAGTGGTATAGTCAAGAATTTCTCAATGAGTGCAGGTTCCAAATTTTCTCGAGAGTGGTCAAATAGTTTGTGAACCATATACATGGGATAAAAAAGTCAGTTTTGTTTTCTCGAATGCTGACTCGCAAAATTAAAGGAATCGGAGTAATTAAAATATGTTTCAAAAAAGCAAGAGCCCAAGTTGCAAAGAATAAAATACCTTAACCACAAGAAAGAATACTTCTGCAAGTTTTGTGAAAAAAATAAAGTAGATGGTAACGAGGTCATTGATTAAACTGCAAGGAAAATCTGAAATCTTGCTGAAATTATCTTGAATCTAGTATATCCTTATTTGACGTTAAATTCCACATGAAATCTCAAATC
Organism: Ferrisia virgata; assembly: GCA_900060175.1. Classification (NCBI taxonomy): domain Eukaryota; kingdom Metazoa; phylum Arthropoda; class Insecta; order Hemiptera; family Pseudococcidae; genus Ferrisia; species Ferrisia virgata. The sequence continues at coordinate 34,863 of FIZR01009976.1, read as the reverse complement.
TAATCGTATAGATTTCATACCGGAAATTTCAACTTACGAATCAACCTACAACCATAAAATCAAACGAATTTCTCTCTTGGTACCTTTTGTTTCGGTAAAAACAAAAAGTTTTGACAAGATTTCAAAATGTTTCATACACAGATCATTTACTCTTATCAGATTTCAGCATTACACATGGTGCCCAACAAATTTTTAGACAAGAAAATCAGCACTTTTTCATTATTCTCAAATTTTTTTTTACTGTCATACAAAAATTAGGAATAATGACTCTCCTCCCCTTTCCCTCACAAAAACCCTTCATTGTGCCAAAGTTTCATTCCAAAATTTGCATTTTTTTTCCAATTTTTATTTTATTTAAACTTGTTTTTTTTAATTCTTATTTTGGAATTTTTTTTCAAACTTTCATTTTTCAAGTCTTTTTTAATATTAATTTTTTTTAATTCATTATTTTCAAGCCTTTTTCTTTTAAATTTTCATTTTCTTTCAATTTTTATTATTTTTGAAATGTATTTTTTTTTCAAATGATTATTTTTTTGAACTTATTTTTTCAAATTTTTTTTACTTTCAAATTTTTTCTCCTTCAAATTTTATTTTATTATATTTTTTTCGTATTTATCAATTTTTTTTTCAAACTTTCATTTTTTTATAATTTTAATTTTTTTTAATTTTTATCTTTCTTTCCAATTTTAGGAAGATGTTGATAAGTTGGGAATCAAACCCGAGTAAAACAGGAGCAAAAATGTTGCAAAATATCAAAAACAAGAGAGGTCCAAAAATGAGCAACTTGACGAATTTTCAGAAATCAATTTGAAAAAATTGGGAAAGTAAAAATGGGCCGAAAATTTTTTAGTTTTGAATAGGGTACTTTTTCGCAATATCCACTGCCCACTTTTTTTTAGTGCTCCAAAAACATCCTGTTAAACCTCAAGACTTTACCTATTCACCCCCCTCCCTCCCACCTCAACTGAACATTTTACACATAATTTTACAGCGAAATCATCGTGGGTTTTCTGTTTTTCGTATCGTGTAATTTTCACGCTAATAAATGAATAATTCGTAGAAGTAAATATTTTTCACGAAATTCTACCCCCAAAAAAAACCATTGAAAAAAAAATTGATCAATTTGTAATCAACAGAAAGAAAAATTCGTTGAAGCAACAAGGGACAACATTGCTTTTAGCATGTAAATGACGCCAATTAGATGGAGAAAAAAAAATTCGAAACAATATTCGACGTCTTATTTTTTACAACTACCCTGTTTTCAAGTCATCGCCTAACACCTTTGAAAAAAATTTCAAAAAGCTAAAAAATAAAGTCAAATAATTCGTGAAATGAATAGAAATTTATATGTTTTGCACAAATCTCACGAATAATGATGGTTTTTTTTTTAAATTTTTTCGACATCGAGATAAATTTAGAATTAATTTCACTCGAGCATCTTCATCAATAAATAACGCCGGTGTTCTTGTTTCTTCATTCGTAAAAAAAAAAAAAGCACAAAGAAATGAAAGGGAAAAAAAGGGCGTTAAAAATCAATAATAATAGCAAACGTAGGTAGATATTTTCGACGACGTCCATGGTGACGGTGAAAATCCCAAAAGAGTCTTTTAACGAGACACCCGCACGATAACCGAAGCCAAATTTAGTCAAAATACATTCTTCCATTATCAACTAAAAGTATTAAGTCTCAACTTCGAAAGATGAAAATTTTCGCCCAATTTTCATCGCCTTTACACATGAAAATACAACACCCATTGCTACGTTTGCAAATACTGGTTTTGTATGCCATGCTGTTTTTTTTTTTTTTTTTTTTTTTTTTTGGTATCCGTGTCTTGTCTACCTACCTAGAGTTGTATAGACAAACAGAGAGAGAGAGAGAGGAAAAAATTAAAACATCACGGTTCGCGAATTCTCTTCCTACAGCATACTTGGTTGCGACTTTCCTTCGAATTAAATCTACTCGATCGGAATTCGTTGCCGGTTCGCGGTCATTCATTCCGGCCAACCAACCAACGAACGCAGCGAAAGTACTATCGCGGTATGTGGTAAATGTATAAGTACATTGTATATGAGCTGCAGCAGGTATACGTTCTTCTTACTAATACCAATACCTGGCATTGGCATGGCAGTAGCTTCGTATATAGATGGTATATATACAAGTGTAAAAAAAAAAAAAAAAAAAAAAAAAAAAAAAACCATTAGCCTCTTTACAGCTTAACGTAGATGTAGGTATACTCGTACACGAGCTGGAGAAACATTCTTTAAAATCATCGCATCGTCTTGCGTACATAAAAATTTGAACTTGACAAGGTGTACTTAAAGCATATCGTCGAATGACGTCGCGTCGAGGGCACATGACACCGTACAACGCCGTCAATTTAATTTGCTCGTGTATAGGTAAACATGCATACCTACCATTTTATGCATCACTCATGATAAAAGGGCGGGCAACGAAAAAGTGCATTTGTAGTCAAAATACATAATATTAAATTATCGTAAGACAGTCTCGTCATCGTATTACGACCTTCATCGAACCAGTCGTAAAGTACATAAATATAACATTATATCTACCTTAAATATACATTTCTGCACAATAAGAGTGTAAATTTTACTCGTGCTGCAACTCGTACCTATACCTAGCACCACCTGCCCAACATTCATTATAACGACGATCGATATACGTAGAAAATTTTGCACATTTAGAATTATTAAAATTACTAATATTTACGATACGACCGAGAGAAAATTTTACACGCGAAAAATTTCAATCGAGGAGTAAGAAAAGAAGAGGCCAAACGAGGAGGAGAATTGAGTGGTAATACTGACACTTCTTAGCAAAGCCAACAGTGTAACATCGAAAGGGTTCGAAAATTATACAAGTTTCAAAAAGTCAAATTCACAATATTCTCGAGTATTTATTCAATGATAATTACACACTTTTAAATATTTCAAAAACCAAAAAATTATACTAATTGAATGAGAGTGATCGATGTAGATTTGGATTTCTAAACCATTAAAACCGAGCCGTTTCAGAGTTATGGGGGCAAAAAGGTTTTAGGGGGTTCAATGAACTTATGGGTTTCAGGGGGTTTTAAGGATTTACAGGTTTCATGGATATAGAAGACTTGGGCATTTCAATGGTTTTTGGTGATTGTCATCTTTGGATTTTAAGGGCTTCGTTCGGATAGTTAGTACTTTTTGAGGATGCATATCCACTGAGGGGTAATAATTGTAAAAACTCAAAGAAACATTCAGTCCGCCATTTAAAAGGGTACCGGTGAATAAGGTAGATGAATACGAAAATCTTTTGGTAAAAATTTACGTCCTTTACCCCTTCAACACCACTTGTTATGGGCCCAAAATTCACTTTTTTTTAGCCCTGACGTTAAAAATTTCCATTTCCCCAAATTTTCAAACAGTTTTTTTTTTTTTCGAGTTCAGTAGCTCGAACGTCCTGGTAAATATGATTCACGCAATAAGAGAACTCAAATTTCAAAAATTCACATTTTTATCTGAAATCAAACTTTAACAAAAACGAGTGAAATGTGCAGAAATGGCATCAAAAATCACGAAAAAATGTTGAAAAATGGTTGAAAGTTGACTTAAAAATGAGGAAAAAAATCGTTGCATCTTTGAAAATGATTGAAAATTTGGTAAAAATGTGACAAAAATGAGTAAACAGAGCGGAAAATTGATTAAAAATTGTGAAAAACTGTTGAAAAATAGTTGAAAGTTGACCTAAAGTAAAAGAAAAATGGTTAAAAATTCTCGAAAATTGGCTAAAAATTGGACAAAAATATGTGAAAATTGGACAAAAATATGTGAAAATTGGACAAAAATTGTTAAAAACTATTGAAAATTGGGTACAAATTAAACAAAAACGAGCAAAGTATTGAAAATTGATCAAAAATGTCGAAAAAATGTTGGAAAATAGGAGAAAATGTAAATTTTTAAAGGTAAAAATTCGATCAAAATGGTCAAAAAGTGCTGAAAATTGATTAAAAAGCATGAATAAATATTGAAAAATGAATGAAAATTGGCCAAAAATTAATAAAAATCACCGGACATTGGGTAAAAAAATTGTCGAAAATGAGTTTAAAATTCTGAAATAATGATTAATTTTCTCTTCATTTTTAAGCAACCTTTATCAAATTTTTACACCATTTTCGATGATTCTTGACGATTTTTTTCACACATTTGGTCAACTTCTACGTATTTTTCAACATTTTTTCTTGATTCTTGACTCATTTTGAACAAATGTGTACCCAATTTTCAATAATTTTAACGATTTTAGTCCATTTTTTACAATTTTTTCGCGATATATAATCAATTTTCTGCATTTTTAACTTGTTTTTCGAGTTAATTTTCACTCTTTCAACTTTTTTTCGTGAGTTTTGGTCTATTTTCACCTGATTTTCAACATTTTTCTTTGTGATATTTGATCAGTTTTCGAAAATTTTCAACGATTTTTCTCTCATTTTAGGTCAAGTATCCCCTCTTTTTCAACATTTTACCGTAATTTTTTATCAATTTTCTGCATTTTTGTCAAAATCTCTCCCAATTTTCGATGATTTTCAACAATTTATTTCATATTTTAAGTAAATTTTCGAAATTACAAAAAAAAAAACAAAAAAAAAACGGAGTGTAAAAATTGTACATGTGGTGCATAAAAAAAAAGTATTTCGAGATACGTTACGCGAAGAAAATTTTCTACCAACAACGACCATTTTTATGAGCAAAAAACATGATGGAAAAATGGTTTTTCAAATTTTCCAAAAAGTTTACATTTTTAAAATTTTGAAAAATCCTCAATGCCAAGGCTAAAAACAGTAACGTTTTGACCAATAACAACCACAATGTTTTCATACTATAAGAACCAAATTTCACCGGTCAGTTTCAAATTTCCGCTCTGGGGCGTATTCACTTATCCGCTCTGATAATCTTATATTTAAATATTATCAATAACTCGTAACTGTTGAGCTCATCACTACTCTGCTTGGACACAATCTAAACATACGACTAACCATAAATATTTCAATATCCCGAATACTTTTCAAACATCATCGAAATCTGCCAGAAATCTGACACTCTCGATGTTTTCAAGACATCCTATTAAACATGTTTCGATGTTGATGGTAAAATACCATCACTATCGAAACTTTCGTATCACTATTACGTGTATATCGATTCTAACATAAACTAAATACTCGTTCCCTTATTCGTGAACTTTTTTCCTTGAACTAGTCCTCAAGAGAGGAGAAAGAAAGCAAAAGATAGAGGTACTAAATGGAAAAAAAAAAATCGAGCAGCCAATATTGCTACACATACCTATATACATAATGGGGGGAAAAACCAGTATTCGTGTATAATTATTGCGACTACTACGACGACGACATTATTACACCCATAAGAAGTCAGGTTTATATACATTTTATACGCTTCATCGACGTCTTACGTTGAAATAAAGTAATCGAAAATCGACGTGAGACCATTCTTCGTTCGTTTAGTTTTCGATGATATGGTATTAGCAGCGAATTTTTTTTAAGGTCATCCTACATTACACGAGATGGTAAACCAAGGGCATACACGACCACACGTTGTAGCCAGCAGCATCAAATAAAATCGACTATGTATAGGTAAGAGGTACATAACATACTACATATACAATACATATACCCAACGATACATGTGAGTACTATACTGTTGACTGTGGACATGTCTTACACAATCCATCGTGACTAGACCACCTCACCTCAAACACTCCTCTCGTATATATTCTCTACTAACCCCAAAAAAATCTCAGCCAACTCGAAATACCTCTACCTAAACTATAACTTCCTCTATACGTTGAACTTTGCAATATGCCATCCAATGCTAGAATAAGCGATGCATGCAAGCAAATCGGTGGCAACGACAACATACATACATACATACAATATCAATTTGTACATCAGACACGTAAAATCAATCCGATAAAATAACGTAGATACGTGTAGAGTGCGAGGGAGAAAGAAATCGCCTCATAACCGCAAGGTGAACCGGTATAAAGTCGTGTAATCTGACTCTCTGCAGGCACACTGCACGCACATATCTACACTTCGAAGCTTATAACAGCAGCAGATATTCTGTCAAACTTTGTACGAATGAAAATGTACCTATTCGTACCTTTTCTACGTTCGAACGTGCTTCTCCATCGATAACAGTAAACTAGGATATCACCTGACATGTCAATTTTACTCGTACATACATTATATTATTCGACTATATTTTCGTAACTTTTGTCAAAATACTTACGTACGTAGTAGGCTACGTACACTCAAATATTCTAGCAAATAAATTTTTACACAAGATGGGTCAATTTTTACATAGATAACACGCAATACGACGACCAAGTTTTAACGAAAATTTTCTTGCGAAATTGGGTACGACACACGGATTGAACATCACATATCCGGCTCGACAGTAAATTCGTAAAATTTTCTGAACGCGTTCCAATGAATCGAGCTCGTCACTTCCTAGATTTTTTCGTCTTAAATATGATTTAAATGAAATTGTTTTGCGTTTAGAAATTTGTCTGCCGTTATCTGATGTGCGAAACGAGCTTCATTATGCCACGTTATTGGTTTGCGTTTATCAAAACAATTATGCGAATAAATAGCAACGTAAGGGGTGATTTTTTTACTTTTATAAAAGACGAATTCTTCGAAATTAGCATTGGTTAAAAGATTTATTCGTGCTGAAAATTGAAAATATTTTCAAATTAACGATGATTTGGAGAATCAACGATCATGCAAAGAAGTTAAATAGGTGAAAATTTTTCGAAAAAGCTACAAGATCTTCAAAAATCATCACAAGAAGAATGAAAACTAAAACCCAACCAATCAAAAAAATCATTCTAATCGGTAGTCAAGTACACGAGGCAAGAGAACAGATCTAAAAGCTTGGCCTCAATTTTCAATCTTAGAGTCACTAGAGAGGTATTTGGAGTTATTCTTGAATTTCTTTTCGATTTCCGATATTTTGCAAATTATCAAATAAAATCGTGTTTTAAAAATTTTGAAAAACTACTCGGACGAAAAAAACAAGAAACGAGTCATAATGTCAAAAGTCAGTATTAAGAATACGAAAACCCCCTCAGTTTTTATCGAGAAGCCAGCTAAATTCATTTTGAAAAAACTTCAAGCGTATATCTTTCGAATTTTTTCGTATTTCAAATAAGGCGCCGAAGGGTTGAGGAAGCTGAGTATGGGTAACTTGGCATGCATCGACTCAATCATTAATCGTACCACTATTAAGACCAGGAGTCCTCTCAGAGAAGTTTGATTGGCTACAATTAGTACTTTCCAATATGATTAGTTCACGAATTAATCAATTACTCGTAAAAGATACGGAAGTCTTATGAAGAGGTGAGGAATAGTGTTTTTGAAGCCCACTCGATGATTCAGGAAATCAGTTTTGACCATATTCTGGCATATGAAATATCCACGTATTTCTTTTTCGAACTTGAAATATGTATATAATATGGAAATGGGAGGGGGAAGGAAGGAAAAAGGGAGAGAGGGAGGTTCAAAATTCAAGTATACATACAACGTGTAGAAAAGGAAAGACCAAAATCCAAAATCAAATATAAGTATGCCCACAATGTGAGGTACGAGAAGGGGGGAGGGGAAGGATCAAAATTTAAGTATGTCTACAATCGTAATGCAAAGATAGGAAAGTATGAAAGATAAATACGGATATGAAGAATATGAAAAGGAGAGATGAGTATCAAAATCCAAGTATGTCTACGATGCAAAAAGGAGGGAGGATCGAAACTCAAGAATGTCTATGATGAGATGAGAGGGAGAGTTAAAATTCAAGTATACCTATGATATGATGAAGATGTGAGGATACAAATCCAAGTATGTCTTCTATGTAAGAGAGGAGAATTAAAATCTAAATATGTTTGCAATGTGAAAAGGAGGAGAATCAAAATCCAAGTATGTTTGCATTATGAGGAGGCTGAAGAGTCAAAATTCAAGCACGATTACAATGTTAAAAAGATGATGAGGATCTAAGTAAGTCTATGTATGAGACGTGGTCAAAATCCAAGTATGTTTGAAATATGAAGAAGAGGAGCATCAAAATCCGAGTACATCTACAACGTTAAAAGTATGGAGATAAGAATTCAAGTATGTCTACGAGTGAAGCGAAGATCAAAATCCAAGTATGTTTGCAATGTGAAAAGGAGGTTATCAAAATCCAAGTACGTCTATGATGCAAAGAGGAGGATGGATCGAAATTCAAGTACGTCCATAACAGAGAATAAGAATTAAAATTCAAGCATGTCCACATTACGAAGAAGTGATGAGAAGAATCCAAGTATGTCTGCTATGTAGAAAAGAGGATGATCAAAATCCCAAGTATGTTCAGAGGAGGATGGAGGATCAAAATCCAAGTACGTCTACAATATTGACACGATGAATATAAGAATTCAAACATGTCTACGGGTGAATCGAAGAGGGGATAGGATGAGATCAAAATCCAAGTACATCTACATGGTGTGGGAAGTTGGAGGATTAAAATTCAAGTATGTCTACAATGTGAAAAGGGAGGAGAAAGATCAAAATTCAGGTATTCTTACGACATGCAGGGGGGAGGGGGAAGAGAGATCATTAAAATCAAAGTATATTAATAATGTGAACAGTAGGAGGAGAAAAATAGAATTCATTTCCATTTTTACTCGGCTCAAAATTATCGGTAACGTTCAAATTGGGTCACGAGGTCCTTCTGATAATTGGCTAAAAAGAAAGGAATGGAAATGACTTAGGATAAATGTTCGAGTACATCAGGGATTCGATAATTTTTTTAATGACGTTTATTCTTGAATCAATTGATATGAAATCTTAAGTTGCATAAAATATACAAAAATCAGCTTTTCGCAATTGAAAAAATATTAATAAAACCATTGAGAGGGAGAAGGGGAGGGGAACGAGAACAAGACTTCCTGTTGCTACCCACTGGACTCCAGTTGTAAGTGAATCGCTCAAAAGCATTTGAAAACATCATTCAGCTCAATAATAACCAGCTATAAATGAATTAAACAAATATCACGTGGCGGATTCAAAAAAAAATACTCCAAACAGTCTTTTTCCCTAATAATTTTGACCTCACATACATATCTCACAGTACAACATAAATTCAAAATCTAATCCAGCCAAAAAAAAGTTCACAAGAAAAAAAAAAACAATGAAAAATAAAAATTCAAACAAACCCGCAGGCAAAAAAAAAGCAAACTGAAAAAGATTGCTTTTAATCACGCTGGTTGATGAGATCGTTAATTTAATAATTTTCTCCGAGCAGTTTGCCAACAATAATTTCACTTTTGAAAAAGCTTTTTAAAGTCATACCTCGAAGGTACAATGGTAAAATTCTTTCGCGCAAATGCCAACTCGAAAATTCTTCTTTTTTCAGCGCGAATTTCAAAGACCATTTTATTAAGAAAATGAAAAAAATAAACCAAACAAACGAAATAACACGAAAAATGGCCACGAGCTTTTACAAACCTGCCTTTTCATCGCTTCCCTTCTGCGCGGTTCGTGTTTTCACAAAGCTGGCGCTAGTTTCCTGTTCTTCTGTAGCCAATTACAATGCATATCTGCGAACTACACTACACACGCTTCAGCAGTAGAGGAAAATACCTCCCACGTGTAGCCTATCGCGCCTAATGGTATTTCCTCTTAATGGTGGTCTGATAACGTGGTAAATTGGGTAAAATCGACCAGGCGTTAATTTCGCATCAACTTGGCAGAATTTGCTTACTTCTCGTCGTAGTTCCCGATCATTTTGCTTTGTATAGAGCGTCGTCGACCGCAGGGGCGAGTAAGAGTACGTTTACGATATACAACGCGAAATGATGAAGATTCCGAAGGGTAGGTAACTAAATAAACGCCACACGTAGCGAGCTAAAAAGAGAGAGAGAAATTGCAAAGATCAATAGCCTTTTACCAAGTTTATTTCCAAGTTCACCGACCAATGCCTTTTGCGCCTTAAACACACAGTACGTAACGTTTATCATTTTCAATCCTTCCCTGTGTGCTCGTCACACAGCAGACGACGTTTCACAACGATTTGACAACGTTGTCGTTTACTACGATAAAAGTAACACTAATAATATTCCAAGGTGTTTTTCCTTTTCTACATACGAAAAGCAATCTTTCTCTATACATACACGCAAACGTATTATTACGTACGTTAAAAAGAAAAACATCTATTACCCTACTACACCCATACGAGTAGGTATCTAATCTTTCCATACGTTTTTTGCCAGCTTCGGCACACTTCAACTATAGCGAAATCGAACAGTCTCATGTGCTGTAAATGAAAGACCGTCCAACCCCTACAATACCACATGGCATGAGTGAGTAAACGAAATACACTACGACGACGACAACAACGATGAAGTAGAACGACGTTAGAGAGACAGAGACCGAAAGAGAGAGAAAGAAGAAAGAAATGGGGGATCATATACACCGTATCAACCCTACAACAACAACTACTACTACGACGACGATTTAACACCCTGCTCCATTCTGCTTCGCCTAGCTATCCTATGTCTCGTTACTTTTTCCTTTTCCTCTTATTCCACTCTCCCGTCTACCAAAAGCGAGCAGCTGAATTGCATGCTTTTTCCAAAGTTCAACAACCCCACGAGTAGTACATAGTAAAAATATGACGTAATTCCCCAACATGTTAATGAACGTCGTCTCGCAAACGGCGCAGTGCCCGGCTGCGACGCAATCTCCGCACACTTTTGCGGGCGCTGTTGCCGACGTGATCGTCGCCATCACCATCAGCACTATCCATAAAGCTCCAGAACCGTGGCCAGGAGACGCGGCGAAGAGAAGAAAGACCGCCGAGTATTGCACTTTTAACGTATTGTTCGTCATCAGTGTGGCATTATCGAGTTATCTTACTCGTAAAGCGAGTACGCGAATGGACTATAGAAAATGCGATAATTCGCTTTTGCAGGATTTGGAAATTTTGTAAAATTTCAACGAAGGCGAATACCTTCGAGTTTTTAAATTAAATACTACTCTCAGCTTGTTGAAGAGACTCAAAAATAACTATTTCTTTTTAAAAATAAATTGTAACTATTTCTTGTCAACTTTTAGGGTCGATTCTTCCTTTTTTTCACGATTCAATATTTTATTAACCTTCAATTTCGAAGATCTGCGTAATTTACAACGAATTTTTTTAATATTTTTACAACTTTCATGATAATACACTACTTTTTTCGAAATAAAAATGAAAAAATGAAGATAAGTGATGAAAAACAATCAGCCTGATCAAAACGCTTGAAATTCGATCACTAGGCTTAGATTGGTGGCTAATTGAAAAACGAGTGAAGATAACCTCGTCTTAAAATTCAGCCGTGTTCAAAATTTTGGGCAGAGGTTGCAGAGCGGCCAAAGTCGCAAAAATTGTTTCAACTTGAGAAAGTCGATAAAGCATTAGTAAATACAACATATCCTAAAATCAGCTTTCTGCCTCCTACCTTCCTTTTCAATTGAACTGGAGGATTCAAATTTTATACGTGGATTAGGGAGGAATCCTACACATGCTTTTCAGGTGGTTTGACTTCTTAGCTCCTTTGTATCCCGTTTTAATTCCAAAAAAGTAAGTTTATGGGCATTTTTTCTACTTTTCGAGTTTCCCCTTCACTTATCTTACCTACCTCCCCTCTCAGAATTTGTAAAAAGCATATTTTGTGTTTATTTATTCACCATATTACACTCGCATACTTGATGCGGAAGTACCACCTCGTAACGTCATAAATGAAATAGAAAAATAATAATAGAAATTAAACAAAAACCACCGCATTACGATGCTTTTTGAGGCTGATTTTCATAAAATAAGGAAGATATTCGAATATATTTTTTATGGGACAGTGGTAAATGTAAATATGCGAGTAGATTGGAGTGAATAGCTGAAACCTCTTCAAAAGGCACAGTGAAGATCTAGATACTGAATCCATACACCAAATGTCAACTTCCTAGTTCAATTTTGAGAGGAGTTATGCGAGGAATAAACTCAAAAAAATAAGGAACCCCATCCACATTTTCTGGGCTATGATGGGATGCAAAAATGCTGAAAAGTCTAAACCTCAAAAGGCACATCTGTGGTCCCTACCAAGTCTGCATACCAAATTTCAACTTCCTAGTCCAATTCAAAAAGGAGATAGGAGAGGAATAGCTCGTTTTCAATGTCAAAAAGGGGGAAGTCCTGCATCTCCCCTCCTAAATGACCTAGCAAACTAATTTTTGGATGCTATGCAGATTTGAATTTTCTATAGATTGGCTTAAAAAGGAACAATTTTTGCTAATTTTTCACCCTGAGCACCCCCTCCTCCAAATTTGATCATCACTGATTTTCGACCCAAGACCATCCCCACTCCTATACGTCTAGTTCGCCTTCAAATCAAGCCAATTAACCGAATTGAAGCAATTTTGGTCGGTATGGAATATAGTAAATGATTCTAGTGGGGGGAGGGGAGAGGAGGAGGAGAATGAGGAGATTAAATAAAAATAAATACCTGACATCACCAAAAATGATCATAACAATTTTTTAGAACCCCAAAACGGATTGCTTTGATACTCCCTCTACCCATCCACCATAAATGGATAGCTCGTAATAGTCTGACTTTCATTAATAATATGACATGGAAAATCAGGCTAATGAAATAAAACCAAACTCCTGACGTAACTTCAATTTTTGCAGAATGTCATACATTTTTCGTCCCATCATCGGAATACCCCGATAACAAAATTAGTTCGCAAAAGTCAAAGACATATGGAATTTTAAAGACTTTTATCACTTCGCATTAAATAGTAAAATTTCAAACTCTTCAACAAGCTGAGAAAAAAAATTACACACGTGCATGCAACTCACTTATCTGGAAGTATTTACTATTTTCACCACAAAGAACCAAATCTTGACACTCACCTAAAACAAAACAAAAATAAACAAATTAATAAATCACAAATTAGTCGCTTATAACTTAGGTATAATTTATTGTTGCATACGTAAAAGTTGTTCATTAGGTAAACCAGGTTAAAATAAACGATTACGAATACCCTCCAAGCAGAGAAGGTAAAAAAAAAAAAAAAAAAACACAGGAGTAAGTTAAAATTGCAATTCACTTCATCCATCATCATACACATATTACAAATCATTCGTAAAAATAAATACCGAACAAATTTCCTCATCGATGATATAATATTTCAATCGAGATTCTCCCACACTTTCGTTTGTCCAGCAATATTAAAACATACACACACACATACAATCATACATACCACACATATTCAAATTTCCTTTCGTCTTCGATGAATGCACAGAACACCTAGATGCACCAAGAGTTCACTTTCTATATCACCGTGTCAACTGGTTTAAATAAAAACCCAACTGGTTATCAACGCCAAACTACAGCTTCTTATTCGTCTTCTTCTTCTTCTACTATGTACTTCATTACCTGCACACTATGTACTCCTTGTAACGGAGCATTTCACTTCCAATAGCCTGAATGTACTTTAACCTAGTATCTACTGAAAAGACTATGCCTCCTATTCCCCTCCCACCCGCTACGAATACTAAGAAATACAAATACCTTTGTACTAAGTACTGGCTATAAAACTGGTAAACATAATATTCTCGGAAGTACATTGGTTTCAGATACCTGAATGGTGCTTTTAACTCGATATATTCATCTAGATAGTGAAGGATACTTTGGAAAAAGAAACAACGAAACCAGTGTTATGGGCATTTGAGGCGCACACATTATTTTTTCTTAATGTATTTTTTTCCATGTCAATTAAGGGGATGCAATTCAGCTGTCGAGTGGACTTTTCCCTACGCAGATAATACTACAATTGAATACTTTTTGTTGTTTATGTTGATCTATTATACTAAATGACATATAAATACCCTCATAATCATTACCAACTGATATTTTACATCCGAAGACATGGAAGAGATGGTTTGTTGCAGTATTATAAATTTTTGTTGTGTACATAAAATGTATAAAAAATAATTTATAAGAAAACACGTGTAACAAAAAAAAAATCGTCACACATACGAACACATCATCATGCATATGCGTCACACCTTCAGATATAGTCGAGCAAGTTGGTGGAACTGATCGTAAAATGATAAATGATCAATTGACCACAATCAAAAGCCTATCAGGTGCTGATAATTCAATAAAGTAGATTCAACCTGATCTATCTGTGCTAATTTCTCAATCATAAAAAGATTATGATATTGATTTCAAGAAGAAAAAAATGATGATTCGTGAGCAAGTATTTCAAGCAAAAATAAATTTCCTAGAATTGTGTGTCAGTAGCTTAGATTAAAGAACACTTTGGTGTTATATTCGTAATACACTTTGTAACTTCACGTTCACAATTAAAAATAGAATAACATTGGACTTCGATACTGGAATTGGTTCGATTAAAATTTTTCTACCGATTTAATAAAAAAAATAATAAAGGCCACAGCAGAGTGAGGACGATTTGCCCTCGAGTCTCAGAATTCAAATTTTTCAAGAGATTAGGCACTGATGAAAGATGATTTAAAAGTGTATTCTCGATTTTTTATCTCACCACGAGGGGGGCGGGGGCATAAAACAGCACTTTCGGGAAGATTTTTACATTAATTTTTTTTCTCTACGAATTTTTAACCTATTTTTTTCGAACTTGGCATGAAGGTGAAAGTACCTACCAAAGGGGAGTATTGTGAAATTTTTTCAGATTTTTCGGGCTTTTATTATGATTTTAAAATGAACTTATGAACTTTGAGAGGGGCTTGTAGACCAGCACATTAGAAGTGGAAACTCGAAAAAATGTTCTCGAGTTATTAAAAGTGTTTTACACCTCCCATATTTTTTCATTTTTTTTTTGTTTTTGGAGTGGTGGGCTCCTCTACAACCCTCGGAAACAATTTTTTTTCGTTTATTAAATATCAAATTAACGACTAAATAATTCCTATTTTTGAGAGCTGTAGAGGGATCCACCTATCAAAAAATTCGAAAAAAATAAGGAAGGTGTAAAATACTCTTAATAACTCGAGAAAATTATTTTGAGTTTACAGCTCTAAAATGAGAGAGTCTACAATCCCCTTAAAGTTTTCAAAGCCTGTTTCAAAGCCATACAAAAGGCTCGAAAAATCTGAAAAAATTCCACTACACTCCCTCTAGGTACCTTTACTTTCATACAAAGTTTGAAAAAAATGGGTCAAAAATTTACGGAGAAAAAAATTAACGTAAAAATCGCCCTGAAAGTGTATTTTTGTCCCCCCCCCCCGTGACGAGAAAAAAATTACGAATGCACTTGAAAGTCATCCCTCACCATTGCCTAAATAGTCTCTTGAAAAATTTGAATTCAGAGACTCGAGAGCAAATCGTCCTCCTTACTCTATCAGAACTTTTCATAATAAAAATATTAATTAATAATTTCATTAATATAATCAGAATAAATCAATTAAATCTTGAAAATTAATGAAATAATGTAGCAATAATAAATTTTCAAGCTATATATTGTTTTTTTTCCTGAAAATCCTTTTATCGAAATAAAATTCTATGTACCAAATTTCTCAAATATAATTACCCTTTACCTTGGTCATCAACAAACCAACACACCAGTCACCTTTCCTACCCTTCCCACGACATGGACGTTTAATCAAAGTACCTCTTCTTGCACATAGCACACAATTACAAGCACATACAATAGCGAGCATAAAACACGAACCGTTATTTCTTGGCAACGGCGTCGATGGCATTGAAAAAGACGACTCGCATACACAATGAGAAATTATGCGCTATGATTTTTCTTCTTTCTTCTTGGAATCGCGCCATTACACCGCGAATTATTACCGGTTATTCTTCGCATGGCTCGGGATACCGAAAGATCGACCAATCGCATTAGAGTACATACGAGCCGATTCCTCGAATGTGTAAAATTAACGAACGCCTAAGTACCTGGTACCTTCAATTCGCCAATAAACTAATTATAATCCCATACCATGGCTGAATTCAGACACGAAACAGTAGTCTTTTAATAAATCCATTCATCGCCTTTGAATTTCAAATCTATCATGCTATTTACACGGAAATTTACATCAACATTGCTACGTGTTGATGGTAGAGGTAATGGGTACGGGTATAGGGAGAGCTGTAGGGTTAAAATCTAAACACTGATAACACAATCATTTTGGTATTATTGTTGTTGCATGTTTCGACGTCGTCATCAGTAGAAATATCAAATAATCGCCTTCTACGTGATAAACTACGCTGGAAAATAATTCGCTATAAACATTTGTCGTGTTTGTAAACGTGGTCGTTGTCATTTTTGAATGGTAAAAATTTTACACGCTCGATATTCGCCCCTTCGTTACTTCTCCACCGGATCATTCTCGCACTTCTTTCATCTTTCTCGACAATAAAACCGTATAAACGCGATCATAACGTTGCACAATTGTGCAATAAGTGTACAACACATATTCGCGGCGCAGGTTTATTTATAAATCTTAAGTACACGATGACGCGAGAATGCAACAGTAACACGTCGCAATTAGCTCGATGTGTGAGTTTTACTCTTCGTCCTCAGTATCATCATCATCATTATTATCGTCTTCTTCTTCATCAGTTTTTTTTTCTCCTTTGTCATCCCGGACGCTTCTTCGTATGTACGTACGTAGCCACGTACTTACACGTATTACGCTGTTTACAGAAGCGACCTTGCGAGAAAAAATAAATTTTTCACTTATACGTACACGTAAGTAATGAAAAGCACGAGTAGGATTGGATTATTCAATAAAAGCGATGGTTAGGGTAGGGGAAGGGGTGTAAGAAGAATGATAGTTTTGAATCAGGATATCTATCTACGAAGCAGCCTATTGTTTGGCATGGTTTTTTCCGGATGATTTTGAAAAAATTCCATAACTTGAGAAACTTCTCCAAGTGTGATTCATCTCTTATCATTTTCTCAGTAAAAAAATCAGGTTTATAGGATCTTTTGACCTATGCAGCATGAACAAACAGGTAGTGTCAACAATATTTATTTTCGGAGTCCTACAACAAAAATTTGAGCTCGAAAAGGGAAGAGGGTATGGGGTGTGGGCAAAAATTGTACGCTATACCAGAAGATCAGCTTCCCACAGCAATCAACCGAAGAGATAAGGAGTTTTCCATTTACTTGACGGTGGGAAATGTTTGTTCATCACCTAATACCCCTCCCCCTCCCCACCATGAAATTAAGCTATATAGCTAAAATTTGGCAAGTAGGTTTGGAAGAGTTCTTAAATGCGAGTTTTAGAGGTGGTTAATTTTCAGCCACATTGTCACACTCTTACAACCTAGAAAAAAGTACATTTTTGGATAGTTATTAGCCTTTTTTTAATTAGTTTGAAGCTCATCATCCTTAGCAAGTTACAAATTATGATAGGGGGCATTAGACAGGTAGATTTGGAAGAAGTTATAGATGTGCGTTTTAGAAGTTCTGACTTTACAGCCCCTATATGCATCCCTTACAGCCCCCCAAGAAATTTTTTTTCATCGTTTTTTTTTTTTTTAGGGATTATCCAGCCTCTATTGCCCCTTCGAATTGAGCGAAGCGTTAAAAGGCTATAGCAGGGTAAGGAGAACGATTTGGCCCTTTGGTTTCAGAATTCAAATTTTGTAGGACATTATTTAAACACTGGTAAAAGATGATTTTTAAGGGTATTGGCGATTTTTCATTTCGTCATTGGGAGATGGGGCAGTAAAAAATGCATATTCGGGAGGATTTTCACTTTTTTTCCTCCACAAATTTTAGACAGATTTTTTTTTTCAAACTCGGTGTGAAAGTGGAGGTACCCGT
This sequence comes from Ferrisia virgata, assembly GCA_900060175.1. Taxonomy (NCBI): domain Eukaryota; kingdom Metazoa; phylum Arthropoda; class Insecta; order Hemiptera; family Pseudococcidae; genus Ferrisia; species Ferrisia virgata. The sequence goes on along the minus strand of FIZR01009976.1, from coordinate 16,969 downwards.
GAGGAGTGTTGTGGAATGTTTTCCTATTTTTCGGACCTTTAGTATGGTCTGAAATAAGCTTTGAAAACTTTGAGGGGGCTTGTAGACCCTCATTTTACAGCTGGAAACTCGAAATAATTTTCTCGAGTTATTAAAAGTATTACCCTTTAAATTTTTTTCTAATTTTTTGGATTGGTGGTTCCCTCTATACCTCTCAAAAATAGGAATTATTTAGTCGGTAATATAATATTTAACAAAAGAAAAAAATGGTTTCTAAGGGCTGCGGTGGGGCCCACTATTCCGAAAAAAATTTGAAAAAATATGGAAGGTGTGTAAAACATTTAGAGGAGCCTACAAGCTCCCTCAAAGTTTTCAAAGTCCGTTTCAAGGTCACATCAAAAATCCGAAAAATCTAAAAAAACTCCACAACACTTCCTTCAGGTATCATCGCTAACATACAAAGTTTGAAAAAAATTTGGTCAAAAATTTGCTTAGAAAAACAATTAACATAAAAATCCTCCTGAAAAAGTATTTTTCACTACCTTCTCCCCCATGACGAGATAAAAAGTCGCGAATACGCTTAAAAATCATCTTTTACCCGTGCCTAAATAGTCTCTTGAAAAATTTGAATTCTGAGACTTAAGGGTGAATCATCCTCCTTACTCTGCAATTGGATTTGGCACTAGATTTATTAGGTATCCTTAACGTGCCATTGCAAAGTTTTAACCATTCATTTCAAAATTAATCCAACGATTTAACTAGTAGAGAATTCGTCTACTCCCTCCACCATTTCTAGTCTTTTTTTTAAGTTTTGACCATGTCGCTTATGTCTTAAAATTTTGAAAAAATCATCTGTGATAAAGCAGTGAAGTATGTATCCAAAAATCACGGTTTCAAAATTCTACCAAACCAATATCGTTACGAAAAAAAAAAAGTTGGAAAAGGTCATTTTGGAGATGAAGTATGGAGGGAGGGTGATATTGGCTTTGAATGACTCTGGTAAAAAATCCTGCAAATCGATCAATTGGAAAGAGTCTGCCATGAAAACTCCAGTGGTTTTGGGGGGTGTAAAACTTTATTCAGGGCAGGCATTTTGATGGTACACGAATCTATCACAAAAGTATCGCTTCAAAATCCTACAGTGATTTTGCCATGATTTATTCACCCGCAGCCCTTTAAATTTAAAATAATTTTATTGTGATTGTACACAATTAAAATGGAACAACATCCATAATTAACAGCTGACTCCTATTTTTGGCGTGCAGCTAGTAAATTGTGAATAGAAGGGTATGAGCGAGAAATATAGACGGAGATGATGAAGGCATGGGGGAACACAGGCTCCCCCCCCCCATTCTGAATTTTCTCAATTCTTTCACAAAAATCTCAAAATTAACGTTTTGCAAAAGTAAAACCAGAAAAATTACAATTTTTCAGATCATAAATGCCCTTGAATACTCATTTTTCGACCTTTTATTTCTGGTACTTTGTAAAATTTTTGCTCCTTCTTTGCTTGTAGGGCTGATTTCCCATCTACTTTCTCTATCTCTTTCTCTCTCGTCTGTACTTCCAATATTTGACAAAAGTTCCTATCAAATTTATGCTGGTTTGCACAACCGTGAGAGTTTGGCGAAAAAAAAAAGAAGAAATGTCAACCTGTCACTTGGATTCTACAAAGGTTCACACAACAGAACGTCGCAAGATATAAATTTCAACAATATCACTTTACTTTGACTAAAACACGTGAACCATGTTAATCCTGAAACCCATATCTTGACTTATTTCAGTACACCAACGTTGACACACCAAGGTCATAATTTCTCATTCAACTTTATCCTCTTGTAGAAGACAACCCTCTGCATCATTAATCACAACCACAGTTTCATTTTCTCACAAATAATCCACCATTATACGCTACGAAGAAAAACCCTTAGAATTTTTTTCTCATCGAAAACAAAAGAGACATAGTCAAAAAAAAAAACAAAACAAAACAAGGAAACAAATAAGAATACGTCTTTAGTGAAATTTAGAAAAAATAACAATCTTTTAACTTCTGTACATACATACGTATGTATAGAATAATCGAAGGTCATTTCGTTATCGATAAGAACAATCAACAAGATAGGTACTCAGCATTCTCTGGGATCTTTTCAATTCTACTAAATAGATCATCGATGCATTCAAAACGATTAATTTTTCGCAACCTGTCAATTCGACCAATACAACAGACAATTACCATACCATCTCTTTCACCAATTACATCCTTTATCTGTATTATTCATCGTTGCAGCAAAAAGTAGCCTTCATCACTAAAGTTGAAGAACAATCACACTACAATACAACGAACAGTAAAATCACGAAAAATCTTTCAAGACTACCAAATACTTCGAGTCTTCAGAGGCGAACGACCTACGAACCTTGTTCCGTGCGTTGTTTTCCTGGCAGAGGAAAATAACAACCAAAAAAAAAATATATATATATATAATTTAAGACCAAGAGGATTAAAGCGTATATTGTATACACGTGCGCGCGCATTCGATTATGTTCACTGTGTATGTAAATCTAACAAGCCCTCTGAGCTTTAATACTATTTCTTTGGTCTGTTCCAGGCATGGAAAATGTTCTTCATTTCCTTTCGGAAGCCAACCAACCAACCAACCAGTTCATTCTAACGACACGATCTAGTGTAAGAAATAAAAAAATGCCCCACGTCGGGCGCCATCGTCATCAAAACTTTACTATTATCCTGTCAACGAGAGATGATCAGTAGAACGGTAGGTAGGTAGGTAGGTAGGTAGGTAAGTAAGTATGTACAATGATTTTGCAATACGAACGTTGATGTCTCCAATTGGCAACGATGACAACAGAGGTGGTGGTGCCGGTGCCATGCCGGTATAACCAAACGACGTAGAAAATTTCACCTTCGACCAGGGTCAGTGTTCAAGGTTACCACAGCGCACAGACCAAGAGGTTGTTGTTCGTCGTATGTGTGCGTGTGTAGGTACTTAAAGAGTAAAGAAGAGCGTAGCCAATAAATTCGGGCTCTCTCGACGACGACGGCGATGATGATGATGATGACGACAACGACGAACGTAAACCGTGTTTTTCCTTCTTACCTCCACCAATTCTTTTTTTTTTTTTTTTTTGGTCCGCTCCATATACAAATCTGCATAATTTGCACGTACGCACCCGCCTCTCTCAATTCGCTCGCACAGTGTATTATGAACAATAATTTTACAAACATGCGGATGAGGAGGTTAACTCTTATATAGTATGTCGAAATTGAAATAAAAAAAAAAAAAACATACATACGTACGTTTCAAATACCACCGCCGTGAACGTATTACAAGTTCAAAGATAAATGACCTATTAGTCACTAGCCATACGCAGTGTACGTATCGGATGCAAATTAACTTACACGAGTACATATTTTTATCCCTTTTATATATCGTTCGGCTCTAGCTACGCAAATGGTGACAAATAGTAAGAAGATTCTGTTGTTAATTAATTACACCACGGTCGACGTTCTCATTCCTCCCCACTTCATCTTTATACCATGCTGAATATAATTCATTCACTTTTTATATGCTCTCTAATGGAATACCTCGGTTGTTGTAACTAGATATTATGTTGTACTATTTATTCGCATACTATATAACGCACACTTCACCCCACTCCAACATCCATCTATTCATCTTCGCCATTCTTCGTAAAGATCTCTCATTCATAAATGCCGAGACATCCATCCGCACACGTCCATAAGACTATATACTCTCGCTACTTCCAACACACCAGACACGACCACGACATACCTCATCTAGTATCGCGGATTTCGATGGCCCACTTTTCCATCATCCTCCTCCTCCTCATTATCGTCATCTTCATCATCATCATCATTATCATCATAACTATTATCATCATCATCAACATGCTTGTTGTAGCAGCACTTCTCCTCTCTCTGAAACGTTGTTACCACCATTGCTCATTCTCATCAGTGGCGTGGAGCATTTGCCGCAGCCTACGAAATACCGCGTGTAATACTCGCACATACGTACCAAGGTACACACACACACTAACGAACGAATAAGTACGACATCGAGATTACATGCACTTGTTGTAGGTACCAGCAAGACCAACCGACTCGCTCTATTATCTTCTCTTCTTCGCGCCACCACCTCCACCGTCTTCCTATCTGTTTCGTCTCGCATCACCATTGCTGCTTACAACTTCCAACACACACATAAGGTCGATTCGACCTTCTTCTCAGTTCATGTACCTAAGACGACCAAGACTACTTACTACGACCAGTACCGACTACCATTATCCGAACATACACATTTAAACATCACTGTAAAACGTATCATCCATCGTCTTCCTACGATCAAATTATCGGAAACAAAACATTACCATGCTGATTTTTTTTTCACTTTTTATTTTTTAGGCTTTGACGGTAGGCAGGATCTGATATATCTTACGTTATTACGTTTTTTGTCCCCTCCTCTCTCAATTGCCAATATATGGTACGCGGACGATTGACTATGATTACTTCTAGCTCATTCAAGTTATTTCCAGTTTCCAGTGGCGAATCTATATAGTACGATAACCAGAGCGTCTTATGGTGCAAGGTCGAGTATCCTGGTATACGTCATGAAACGACCTCGATCAATCAAATATGCAAGTAAAAGCTAGCAGAATAGAATCGATAATTCTATCCTGGACAACTAAGGCCAATGCTCCAGTCTCGTTCGTTAAATTAGTATTAGGTGACCCCCACACGTCGTAGAACAAACTTTGGTCACAAATATCGCAGCAATTCAGACCAAAAATATTTTATCGTTGTACTACCACCAATATTAAGATAGAGATATAAATTTCGAGCAAAATTGGATATCGATATTAACACTATCCATATCAAAATCCTCTCCCTTAACTTTTTTCAATTGTTTGTAAAGTGAATTCTTTTTTCCAATTGAACATGCAGGGTGTCTAGAAAAATTTGTTGACCAAAATTCCTGACTTTTTCGAAATATTCTGCCCCCTCCTCCCAAAAGAATGATTTTTTACCAAATTGAATTCAAAAAACATAGTTCTTATGTTTAAATTTTTACAATCAACTTCAAACAAATGTGATTTAAAAAAAATAATAAATATAATTTTATGGGATTTTTTTTTCAATTGTCGAAAAATACATGATTCTTGAGTCAATCTTAGTCAAAATATCTGATTTTGCAGTATCTGGATGACTTTACACGACCGTTAGACACCCTGACATGCATATTTTTCCAAGATATAGCTGTAATTAGTCTGATTTTCTGCGTCATGATGTCATCGAAAACCAAGCTATTAGTCTTACGAGCTACATAGAATGGGGGGGGGGGGTGTCAACAAAATTAGTTTTAGGGTCCTAGACGACCACCAAAACCATTTTTAACCATGTCAATTTTTTATGTTTCCTTCCAAAGCTAAAAGTCATTTGTTCAACTCGATACCAACCCAAACATGTAAAAGTTGGGCAGTAGATTCACATCGGAAGCGGATTAGACATATATGAGTGGGGATGAATTTTGATTAAAATTCGGCCATGTTAAAATTTGAGAGAGAGGGTGTTCAGAGGAAAAATTTGCAAAAATTGTTCCTTTTTCGAGCCAATTGATAGAGAATTTGAAGCTACATAAATCTAAAAATCAGGGTGCTACGTCAATTAACAGGGTAATTACAAGAGTTTTTCCACTTTTCAACCTTGAAAATAGACTGTTCCTCTTCTATCTCATACCCCAATTGAGCTAGAAAATTTAAATTTGGTGTGTAAACTCAAGGAAGGCCACTTGTGCGTTTCGAGGGTTTCGACTTTTCAAATCCATCGCATCTCCTATTGACCTAAGAATAAAGGTTTCTGGGCAGGTTTTCACATTTTTAGCCTGATTTTCTTGTGTCATATTGTAAATGAATACCAGCCTAGTACAGTCTATTGACCTACGGTGGAGGGAGTGGGGAGTATCAACGAAATTCGTTCTTGGGTCCTAGAAGACCATTACAACCATTTCAGGCCATATCGGATGTTTATTTAGTAATTATTTTTCCCAAATTCCAAAACTAAAAATCATTTGCTCAGCTAAATACAGACCAAAATCGATCAAATTTGGGAAATAGGCTTAGACTGGTGGCCCATTTGATATTTTGGAGTGAGGTTGATCTCGGCTGAAAATTCAGTAGGGCCCAAATTTGGGGGAGGGGATCACTGATGGGCTAAAATTGCAAAAATTGTTCTATTTTGAACCAATCGATAGACAATCCAAAGTTGTACACCATATCCAGTAATTGGCCTCGTAGGTCAATTAGGAGACGAAATATGAGGGTTTTCTGTCTTTCTGGCTTTAAAAAAAATCTATTCCTTCTCTATCTTCTCTCCAAATTGAGCTGCGAAGTTGAAATTTGGTATGTAAACTTGAATGGGGGGGGGGGTCGACTTTTTCTCATTACACATTGAGCTGCGAAGTTGAAATTTGGTATGTAAACTTGAATGGGGGGGGGGGTCGACTTTTTCTCATTACACACTCTTACAGCCCAGAAATGTCGTTTTTTGGGCGAGTTTTCTTATTTTTTGAGTTCGTTCCAGGCACAGCTCTATTCTAAATTGAGTTAGGAAGTTGAAATTCGATATATAGATTTAGTATAGGTCCTAGACGTGCTTTTGGTAATTTCAACTTTTCAACCTGATTGCACACCCTAATAATCCTAAAACAGTTTTTTTTTTGTCAGTTTTTCTCATCTTTCCATTTTGTTCCAAGCATACCTTCCGCTCCAAATTGGGCTAAGAAGTTGAAATTTGGTATGTAGATTTAACCTAAGTTTTGGATGTGCCATTTGCAAGTTTCAGCTATTTCTTCCAATATCTATATGCTTCCCCAACATTTCTGTTTTCAAGTATGAAGTGTTTCAGTATCCAACTTTTGAGATAGCGAGTTCAGCAATTCGACCAACTCATATTTGATCTTACTTTTGCCATGATTTTTTTTTAATGAGGAAGATGAGTACACTTCTGTCCAAAATCACACATGCAACCTCTTTCATAATTGTAGTTTCATTTATGAACTAATTTCTAAATTTGTCTTCATTTAGAAAAAAAATTTAATCCACAAAAAATGCAAAAATTACTACTGATAATCATTTAGCTAACGAACTTTTTTTTTTTAAACATACGGCAACTCTTATCAAATTCTCTCCACTTTAATCTCGAAACAAAAGTTATTGAAAAGAAAAATTTTTCATTTGTATCAAATTCAATAATTTTTCACTCACTCTCTTCCCTTCAAAGCATCAACCGTGCACTTCAAACACCTACAAATGTGAAAAATTCATCACCTTGCATTGCATTCGTTGTTTATAAAATACCAGGAAAAACAAAACAATTAGTCCACCTCGAGAGTTATAAGGATCAAAGAATAAAGTATACGGATGGAACATGAAAATAAGAAACAAGATTCACCTGCCGATAATTACTTTTCTATTTCACCACGTCATCGGCTTCGTTATCAAGAAGGAAAACTGGTAGCAGGAAGAAGCATTATCGTACACTACACACACACTCGAGTACAACAATAAAAGGTACAATTACAATTACTCATACACGTACCACTCGTAAATAAAATAAACAATGACGCGACATCACCCTTCAACCCTTTGTCATCTGTCACTAATGTGAACAGTGATAGGACTTTTCTTGGAAGCTACACGCGTGCTTTTTACGTGTAGGTATCATTAATAACTACAATGAACAAAAGGGGGATGGTAGGGTGAAGTTGGAACAGGAGGAAAAAAAACGAAAATCACGCAGAGCTGTTTGCGCCGTTCGTCATTAACGATACACTTGATCCGTACGTTGAAATAGAAAAAACAAAAGCCGAGAAAAAAGTGGGGGGGGGGAGAGTATAGTATAGAACACTACCATATAACGCTGATAATTTAAAGTGGAAAGTTTTTTCACTCGTACAAGTGCATATACACGTGTAAATCGGAACTGATCTACCTCAATATGATTTCATTTACACCAACGTGATATTTGTACCCCAAAAACTAGTGGTTTTTCAATAACACCGATTCAGCTTGGTACATTGCGCATATTCTCAATTGATTTTACCATAATTTGGAAATTACCTGCTGTGGCGGCTGCGAAAGTCGATTCGATATTCATCTCCGGAGGGTGTAGAGATCGACAGATCACAGCCAAATTTGGATTTAATATTGATGGAAAAATTGGCTCGTTTACGACTATCGGCTGCCGATCATTGCAAATTATATTTTTCGGCACGTTTCTTCATTTCGTCAATACACGATCGTTGGTGGGAGGGGATGAATGCGAGGGAATTTCGGCCACGTTCGAATCGCCCAATTTGCAGATGAAAATTGCGATAAGTCGAAGACTCGAATAATTATATAGTGTCGAAGACGATGGCTACACTGATCGCGATACAATTACTACTAGAATCAGTTTAACACACGTTGTCGGCCAATTCATGCTCACGATACGAGCCACACGTTGCCATTCATGAAAACTATCGTGTCGCGAATTTAAAAATAATCGCGTGCGAATTATACCGCCAAAAAGCAACGGCCACTTAGCACTAAAATTTATCTCTTTCGGCTTTTCGTATACACACTTGCCAATCAGCCGCACGACACCAACACATAAAACACACAACGAATTGAAAAATTAGCTCGTATTTTCTTCCTTATCAATTGCGAAAAAAAATTAACGGAGTTCATCGGCCAGGTACACGATTAGCATTTCGATTTGCACAACGTGCGAACACACACTGACACACACGCACGCATATACACGCGCACACCAATATACTAATAACTTTAATAACTCGTCGACCAATTGGATTATCAGCACTGACACAAATTTCTTATTACAACAATTAACAAAATATTATCAAAAAATTTCACTCGATTTGAATTTTTTTCCCTCTTTTTTTTATTTCACATACACACACACAGGTACATGCGCGCGCGCACACATACATATACAAACAAGCGTGTAATAATATTTATACGATTCAACAAAAAGGTAAGAGGGCTACGAAAATAAGTGAAGAGCATAAGCGCGCCAACAAGAATACTGGAAAGACTAGCCAAGAAGGTTGTTTGAACACATCGTCGCTACATAGCGGATCGGATTGATAACGGAATGCCAAACCGCACCGCACCGCACTCTTCGCTCAACCCCTAACCCAATACAAGCAGGTAGGAGAAACGCAGAGGGTAAACCACTTGGAGGATAACGCTCCCCACCCAGGTCCGTCGTTCCCTTTACCGCGACTGACACCGGCGCAAGGGGGAATACTACCGCCGTCGACGAATGTGAATGTACCAGTACGTCTTCTTTGCAACGTCGTAGTTTCCCCTTCCTTTCTTCTTGCGCCCATCGATGTATGTACACTATCAGGCTACATTCATACCAGAATAACATACAATGTCTGAACACAGTGGCTTCACAATGATGATACAGTGATCAAAGTCCAAAGAGCACCAAACACAAAAGTCCATTCAAGAGTGACAAATACTGAGCGAAAACAACGTGCTTTGCAGTGTTTTGATGACAAGTTGAGTCACATTGCAGTTGAATCATGTCACACGGGGGCATACTGCGCGCTGATTGGGTAAGAGGGGGAATGAACACTGAGCCAAAGGAAAATTTTGTCCCATACTTTGTTCTCTGCTCGCAATGTTTTGTCACATGCGAATATGCAACGTCATTCGCACCACCAACATGACAATGACAAAATTTAAACAGCTTAATTATCTGCAATGTTTGCAAATCGAGTCCACTATAATGAAACATTGTTAATTTTAATTCAAAGTAATTCACATTCTTTATTTACTGGAAAATGATAAATAAAGCGCAATAATTTTTATGTATGTACATGAACAGAATGAAATAACATTTTTCTCCCATTCAGAACAATTTTGGGACTGAGGATAGGGCTGCAATGTACCCAATTCAATTGACATATGACTAAAACATGACAAATTATCATCTCACTTAGATGATAGGAATTCGATGAAAGTAGTAAAGGGAGTGTGCGAATTATCCATCCATGTAATAAAAAAGAGAAACTCAGGGATGTATTTTTTTAAAATAGTTGTAGTAGGGGTAGATATTTGAGTGAATAGCTGAAACTGCCATAAGGCACATCTAAAACCCGTATAAAATCAATATACCAAATTTCAACCGTCTAGATTAATTTGGAAGGGAGATATGCATAGAAAAAACTTGAGAAACATGAAAACCTACCAAAAGACTACATTTTCAGGGCTACAAGTTGGTGCAATCGGGGCTAAAAAATCTAAACCCCCAAAAGGCATTTCTGGGGCCTATACTAAAAGTACACTCTGAATTTACAACCCTTCAACTCAATTTGAAGGGCAGATTAGTGCGGAGCAGCTGGTTTTCAAGATCAAAAGGGAGAAAACTTTTCCATTTCTCCTCTTCTGATTGCAGCAGGACCTTGATTTTCTAATATGTTATACAACTTTAGATTCTTTATCAATTAGCTTTTAAAAAAAACAACAAATTTTGCAAATTTTTTCCTCTTAGCATCTCTTTACCCAAATTTGGGCATTGCTGAATTTTGACCCAAATTCATCTCCACTAATTTTATGTCTAGTGTGCTACCAATCTGAGCCTATTGGTCAAATTTGAGTGATTTCAGTCAGTACTTTGCCAAGCAAAAAAAAATTTTAGTCATGGAGATGAAAAAATAAAATAGTTTTTTGCAATCACAGCCAACGAATCCAACTTCCTGGATTGTACAAATTATAAGATTCAATTCCAACTATCTTTTGCTCAAATTTTCACAGATCAAGAAAATATTACTTCAAAAATTTATATTCTGAAGAACGAGAAATGTTGAAAAGTTTCATCCTAAACATTTGATTGTACAAAAAATCTCAGACTTTTACAAAATCAGAAGTGTTTGGCAGTTAGTAAGCTCATATTTCTTTTATGAAAAAAATTGCAAGATTAAATCTTTAAAAAATTTCAAAATGTTGCAGTAACATAAATTGATGTAGCAGTCTGCAGCTATTTTGTGGGATTCATGTCTTCAAAGTTCAAACAGTAGTAAACATTTCTTTGACTTCACTCTCCGAATCAATGTCTGTATTCATTTGAAAATAAGAAAAATTAGTATCTGGGAAATGAGAAATTAAGGAGACAGTTATTTGGGGAAATGACCCAGAATCACTCAAAATATTAAACTGATTAAAACTTTGTAAAGAGACTGTCCTCTTGCCCTTACAAGTGCTGTATCCATATAGTAATAATATAGATCATTGATTTTGGATGATTCTTATTTCTTCAATTTTGAGGAGTAACTGTTTACCGAGAAACAATAAAGCAAGCGGATAACCATGGATCACAGTGTTACCACAGATAGACAACACTTACTGCAATAAAGATTATGTACCAATTCATTAATAATTGTAGCCATTGTAGGTGATAAAAGTGAACGCAAAAGTACTAGGCTGGTATGATACATAGATGAAAGTTAGATTGCGTACAGCTCACGTGTACCACAGTGAAGTACACCTGCCTGCGATGTTAGCAACTGGCAATGTCGACATGATGGCCTTCCCCTACTCCTTCTTTACCGGGCCAATGTCGCGAGACCTTTTACCTGAGTACAATCAATTCAGCTCATATAGAAACCTACATTTCATCTTCCTGGTATTTCATAATTTGTACACTGTTAAAACTTAGCTTCATGCGCTAATGTCAACTATTGTAAACTGAATATTTTCAAAAGTTTGGGACAGTACTAGACATACCAAAAGTTTCCAATTCATTTTAGGAATTTACTCATCTTTTTGATACATCATCAGGATTTTTTAATATGTAAAACTTTGCTATCCACTTCTAAGAAGTCTTTTCGAGCTAGACTTGAAAATGAAGATTGTGTAATCGAAGTTTCATCTGAAAATTTTGCAAAATTATTGAACTATAGAGCAGAAATACATACCAAATGTGAAAATGGTTAGGTAATCATAAATACATTGAGAACATTGATCAAGTTCTATAAAATTATCCACAAAATGGCTTCAAAATCGTTAAATATATGAAAATCTGACCGAAAAAGAGTCTTATTACATGAAAACCTTTATATTTCCATCAAAACTAAAGAAATGTTTTAATATATATTGAAATTTCATACAAAGAGCAGAAAAGTGCAGAAAATCTGATGATGTGACAAAAATTTACTTAAAATATGGAAAAAGTTTAATGGACAATTTTCAAATAAGATGCAACTTTTTGCCTATAATTTTTTGTATGATTTACCTATTCTTTTTTTTTTCAAATTTTCACCGAATTTTGTATCATTTTCAACAATTTTTTTTTCAAAATTTTGGTCATTTTTCACTTGCTTTTTAACATTATTTCATTATTTTTGATCCGTTTTCTGCAACTTTTTCCCATTTTTTATCATTTTTGTTGATTTTTTCTCACATTTTCATTAATTTTCAACAATCTTTTTCATAGTTTAAATCAATTTTTACCCAATTTTTAGCACTGTTTCGTTATAATTTTAACTATTTTTTGCTCTTCACCCATTTTTATCAAATATTTACTTTATTAACGATTTTTTCACATTTCAGCACAATTTCCACTGAATTTCCAACATACATTATTTCATGGTGATCGATCAATTTTCGGAAATTTATACTCATTTCTATGAAATTTTCACTTACTTTTCGATGATTTTTTTCCTGTTTTAGGTTAATTTTCATGTTTTTTTAACACTGAGGTGATTTTTGATCAGTTTTCTTTAATTTTTTACCAAATTTTTGATGATTTTCATGAATTAAAAAAATTTTTGTAATGAATCGATTTTATATGCTTGTTTAATTGACTTGATATTAAATGATGATTTTTGAAATTAATTCTGTAAATTAAAAAATTTTGGATTTTAGCATTACATGTCTTTGATTAGAAATTTTGCTTTGAAAGGGAAAAATACCTTGAATATTTTTTTCAGAAATTTCTTTAGTAGCCGATCCATTTCCTTAAAAAAGATTCTATGCACTTGTGAGGCGATCTATAGAAACTAGGTCATTGAATATAGATTTTTTTTCAGCAATTTCGATACTAAAATACTATTTTATTATCAAAATCGTTCATTTTTTGGAGCGATTTTGGTACTCGTCGTCGTCGGGGTCGCTTCTCCTTGTCAGGAGGTTGCGTGCATCTACGCCTATATTAGACGGCTCCTTGAGCACGTGATAGTTTCTTTTAGGGTCTTGCAAGGTGAGCTGACTGGTGAGTTTTTTGTCCTCTTGTTGATTTTCCTGGTATTCTTCCCTGTACAGCTACCAGAAAGATGCCATTTTTTCGAATTTTGTACGCTACATATTTCTGTTTTCTATTTTTGATATTGTCCAGTAGTATTTTCCGTTCTTCTCTAATTCTTTCTAGGACACCTTCGTTCCCTAACGTAGTCCTTCCTTGATATTCTAAGTAGACAGTGGTAACACCACATCTCGAAGGCAGATATTCGCTTCTCTCACCCCCCATACTTATAGTCCATGTTTCACAAGAATACTTCAGAACGGACCATACATAGCACCACTAGAATTATTATTATATTCTGGTACGAAAATCGCTAAAAATAAATAAATTTTTCATGCATGATAACCGGATTTCTGCAGATCACCTCATACTTGTCTGTAGGAGGTTACCTATACAGAATAATCTTTTGAAAAAGAAATACAATATTAAGATACTGTATTTTCACACAAACAATTCACACCATGTCAAATGACTCACGACTTATTGATCTCAAAACAAGGGTGAAATAATTAAGATGATTTTTCATCACTCATTTTAATTAATTTTATCATATACCAATACTAGTAATCTTTTCGCTACTATTTGAATCACGACCGCTGGGCTGAAAATATGATTCGTCGATTTTAGGTAACCTGCATTTCTTATTTAGGTTTTGACGATTCTTCAGTATTTTTTGTTGAGATTTTCGCCAGGGACGATGCCTCTAGTTGTCCAACAAAACCAAACAAAAGTTTTAACACTTATTGAAATTTCACAGAAATAGCAGAAAGGTGCAGAAAATTTTATGAAATCACGAAAATTTACTTAAAATATGGAAAACTTTAGTGAAACTAAGAGAGAGTTTGTAGTAAATGAAGAAAAATTCATTAGACCTATAAAAATTGGAGAAAAAAAGTGCTATAAATGAAAAAAAAATGTTAGCCAAACTTATTAAATTATCTTCGCAAATACTTCAGATAGCAATGAAATTACGCAGACTGAACATACGCGCTCATTTTGTTTCAAATGGGCAAACAATACGACAAATTACATCATACACCTGAAAAATGCCCGTCAGTCATGGCACGTGGCCTACTCCACCATATGTAAGCATTATCAGAGTACTAAGTCGACAGAGAGAGAGAGAAAAAAAAATGAAATAAAACCTAGTACAAGCAAGCCATACCTCACAGCAGAACATAATTAGAAGAAAGCTCGCTCTTTCGTGCGAACAAAAAAGTAAAGTAAAATCACATTATCGAGGTCGGGCATGTAATTCAGTACACGGTAAAGGACACACGTTTACTATCCTCTCTCCTCTTTCCCTTCGTAAGTACAGGTTGTTACGTCATCGTCAATGCACTTATCGCACCGCTGTCGAAATATTTATGACGTGTACCTATCAACGAGCTAAAATTTTTTTTTCCACGCTTCCCTCTTGGCCAAGTTCGCTGCTACGTTCATTATCATCGACGCGTTACTCGGAAATATTCATTTTTGATGTGTCAACTTTGACGCTTTTATGAAAAGCGAGTACTTATATCAAAATTGTCAAACGACACACGAGACGTTCCACGTTCCACGTTCCGTTTGGTGTTGTCATCGTCATCGTCGTCGGCGTCTTCGTCAGCACCGCAATGGTCGTGTACCATATCCGACAACACTGTTTCCCCCATATCCCAACCGGGATACCTGCCAGGTACCTATTCTCGCGCATACTCTCATACATTGTGCCGAAGACAAACTACCGAAGAAGTGAGACAACGGAAATGAAAACCACCACTCTTCGTTCTCTTTTTATTGCGAAGACTTTTCGTCTCGCTAAACACGTACATAGGTACTTTTCTTCCTAGTGTGTGCATCATTCACGATACGTCTACAATACATACATAGTAAAGTAACAGGTTTACAAAAAGTACTTTTAGGATGTTTCCAGCTCTATCGTCAACTATCACCGCGAGTCGTATGCTTATGCACGCGTTAGATAACCAACGATGACCGAAATGGCAAACACTCTATAACTCATGGCCAGCACAAATACCACCACGACCCAACGAATTTACAGTCAGAAACTCGTCGTCGTTACCGTCGTCAAGCTATAAACACGTATGTATCCAGCGAAAAAGAGAAATCATACCGTAGAAGCTGCAGCAAAGTATAAAATTGCAACAAACGTGAGAGAATTACGAAATGGAACGCTTTCTGCAAACGATTTTCGCACATACTCTACCGACAATTTAGTCCGAAACCAGTGGGTAGGAAAACCATGCGCATACAATTCGCGTGTAATTCAGCCGAGCACCTGGTTTTCGCAGGTCAAATAGAACGTATCACTTTTTTTCAAACATAGCTAGGAAAATTAATCTTTTCAAAAGATATATTCAAAAGACGGAAACCATTCATATTGCTGGGAGTATTTTTCTAGCGAAGCTTTTCAATTTAGTACATTTTTCACGAATAGCAACAAGTGAGCAATTTTTTATTCGTTCAAATTATTCGCGAAGAATTTTTTTTCGTACGTTTAATTTATGGACGATTTAAATAAATGGAAGAAAGATTTACGAATAGAACAAAAAACTTTCGCTACTTACGAAAAGTAATGAATCATAATTTGGTGATGAATTACGGCGTGAATTAAAAAAACAGCTAAGTATGTTTTTTCATCTATTCATCGTCGAATTGCTTTTTTCATTCATGAAAAAAAATCCCAACGATAGTTTTCCTTTCTATAATACTATTCTAATTTAAGGCGTCTTCGACGAAATTCAATTCAATAACCTTGACCGTAAATTTTTAAAATTACCGAGCTTAAATTCAAAGCTGACTCGAAAATGATACTTAATTCAAACAATTCATTACCACGTTTCATTCATCTACCCCCGTTCTCGAAAAATCCCTTCAGGATTAACCCATCTTTCAGTTTTTTTTTTTTTTTTTTCACCACCTGGCTTCTTTACGCGTAAATTGCACTCGTTTCATGGTACGAAAAAGAATGAAAATGAAGTAAGAAAACAATATGATTCCAACGCACGATAAAATTCGTGCATGCATTTCCTTATTCCTGTGACCTACTTTTTTTTTAATACATTTATACACGGTGACGCGCTCATTCGATAATAAAACACGATATTTTTACAAACGCTGGAAGGACGTACTGGTAATTTGCTTGATAAGAAGCCGGACAAGAATATAGTAACTGCGGTTCATTTCCTGGCAACTTACACCACTATTCTCATGCATATTTCTGCCTTTGCACTGAATAATTACACACGTCGGTGAACGTAGTCTATAAATAGATGAAAGTAATATCTAACTATGGTTGCACTGATAAAATAACTGGAAGATGACACACGTTGATGTGTCGCGAAGCTATCGTGCACGATGATTTGAAAATTTAGAAAATTGATGAGAAAGCCACAGCACATTGAAACGAACAAAGAAAGGTAATTTGATAAAATTGCATATTCGTAAAAATGAAGGAGCTATCAACAAAATTAATTTTTACTAAATTTAAAAAGATAATAAATTAACAGAGGAACTTATAGCAAATCAAATAATTTACTTTAACACTCACAGCCCCAAGGGCAACCTAGAATTGGAGTGAAGAATCGTGGGTAACTACTAGGGCGGGCCAAATTTTTTTTTTTTTTTTTTTTTTTTGGAAAC